>JAVIWB010001739.1:0-245222 GCA_031893035.1 Dermolepida albohirtum
AAAATTTAATCGAAGCGCGAAATTTAAAATTACTAAAATATAAATGTACGAAAATTTTCTATAATTTTTAACTTTGTATTAGGATAACAGAAACAGCAGGAGATATCGGAGTAAGAGGTGTACAAAATTTAATCAAAGCGCGAAATTTAAAATTACTAAAATATAAATGTACGAAAATTTTCTATAATTTTTAACTTTGTATTAGGATAACAGAAACAGGAGGAGATATCGGAGTAAGAGGTGTACAAAATTTAATCAAGGCGCGAAATTTCAAGTTTATAATAATTTGGTCTAGTTTTAAAGAAAGTAAGTGAGGTGCAATATTTATCCAGAGAATAAATTTTCTCTCTGCTGCAGCATATAGTAAAAAAATGATTTCTCTCCGTTAGAGTATATTTAAAAAGAAAATTTGTCTACCGTCTAGAATTTAACAATTATGTAAAGCTTCTTTTCATTATATTATATGATGTGTTAAAAGTATTATGCGTAAAGAAATTATTACATCGATCTGTTACTTATGATTTATTATTGCATTTGAAAATGAATTCCAATTTAAATAAATTTCATTTACTTTAGAGCGCCATCTGATAATTATTGTCCAGACTTTCGTCGATCTCTATCCTAATTTTAAACCCATTGGGGAGCGCTGAATGCTAGATACCCTTAAAATTTGGTCACTGCTTCACAGATGGCAATCTGAGTATAATATATCATTTATTTATTTATTGGGATATTAATATTTTCCACATGCAATAGAATTATTATTGCGTTTTAAAAAAGGATGGGGAAAATTAAAAAATAATAAAAAAACATCCATAATCGGCGAGACGTATGTATTGATTAAAAAGTATTTCGGGTACCATGTAATAATGCTCACAAATATATAACTATTGCACAACCTTCTATAGTTAATAATGTTAGTTTTAAACCCATAAAATCGTTCTAAGTACTGGAAGAAATTTGGCACTGTATCAGAGATGGCGCCAGATTTTATTTATACAATTTTGTTTAATACTTAACTTTTAAATATTTAATCATGTATTAATTTGCTAATCATTAGAAATTGCATTTCGTGTCGATAACAATGAAAATTTTGTATAGTGGATTTAATTTATATAATCAAATTAGTTTATGTAAAGAATTGTTAGTAGAAGAATTCACTTGCTATGAGTTTAACCTTTTTGATAACTTAATTCTTGATTATTCGTATATAGTGTTACAATCATCAAGTAAAATAGAACTTCATGGAGGTATAAATGAGAATATTTGCATCAAAGAAATAGAGAATATAAAAAAAATTGTATGTGCTGATAATATACTGTTTATTCTATACAAAAATGGCTCGATAACTAGAACAGATTCAGCCACAGCTGATATAAAAACTATTCCAAATTTTTTATATGTGGAAGATCCTGATAACATTGAAGACTCTATTATTGATATAGCATGTGGAAAGAAAATTAATGTAGCTGTGTCAAATAAAAACAAAATATTTAATATTCCAAACAGATTAAAATATGAAGGTAGAAAAATAAAACAGGTAGTTGCAGGCCACGAACATTGCTTGATTTTAGATTCTAATGGTGATATATACAGTTTTGGTTGTGGAATGTAAAGTCCTAATGAAAATTTCGAATAAATTGAATATTGCATATTCTTACAGCCGTGGTCAATTAGGACATGGTTCATTGGAAAACGAGACAGATCCTAAACAAATTGAAGCTTTAGCTGGCATAAAAATAACCAAAATTGCAGCAGGTGGCTGGCATTCTTGTGCTATAAGTTCGACTGGAGATTTATATATATGGGGCTGGAATAGTGATGGTCAGTTGGGATTGGTAAATAATGAAAATGTGTCTGTTCTTGCAACTCCTCAACCAGTGTGCTTTGATGATCCGGACTGCAATGTAGATGATATTGCATGTGGTAGTAAACACACTGTGACATTAATAGGTGGATGTTATTACTTTTCCGGTATTTATTTAAAATTTATCAACACATATTTTCTAGGAAGTCAACTTTATGGGGCAGGTTGGAATAAATACAAGCAACTCGGAGATATTGACTGTGTAAATGTATACAAATTTAAACTTCTGAAAGACTTTTGTAATGAAAATATAGTATCATTAAAATGTGGAATGTGGTGTACTGCCGTAATAATAGAATAGTTATAAATTAATTTAATAAAGTTTTTTATGTTGTTTGTCCTTCATGTTTACAATTTAAAAGTTCAAAACATTTGGAAAGCTGGACATTAAGTATTTTATCTTCTACTGCCCCACTGGTTGAAAAACCACAAAAGAAACTATAAATAAAATTAATAGTTCCATAGCCTGACCAACACATAAAGAAAGAAAAGAATATGTTATATATAAACCAAAAGTTACGTTGTTGAAATACATCAAATAAGGAAACAACTATTACTAATACATAAAATTACAATTAAAAAATTTAAATGAATTTTTTTACAATCATTTTAAAGACAATATAAACAATAAATAAAGAGAAAATGTATTTAAAGAAAATTTATTAGTGATCTCTATGACCTAAGAGTGTCCAAACTTTTCTGTGCGCATTTCCATTTAAATATTCCATCTATTTGAAACTATAATTTTCACCCAGGTTTTTAGAAAATTATTTTAACAGATTTTAAAAATTGCAATTTATTTTTAAAATGAAAAGAAAATAAATAATTAATATAACTAGTTTTTAAATTGTATAATAAATACACTAAACAGCGAAGAAAAATTAAATAAATTAATAAATAATAAGTGGCGCCATCTGTGATAGAGCGTCCAAACTTCCTTCGAAGCATCCTGGAACTGTTATGCATCGGGTTTGAAACTATAATTATAAATATTGTATCTTTGGAAAATAGCTATTAGATGGCGCCACACATGCAATAAAATTATTTTATAAATTAAAAATAAAATCTATTCATACAATTTAGTAATAAGTTGTAGGTGGTAGTTTAAATTTAATGCAATATATGTTCGAATCTTTATAAATATTGATTTGTGCTTAGTGGCGTACTACCCTTTCGTTGAACTTAAGGGGCAATATGTAAGAAGCTTGGGGGTTTGTCTATGTTAAGCATTCATGTGTGTGTCTACTATTGTAACATATGTATGATAATAAAAAATACATATGGTTTATATTAATAAAATAAAAAATCCAGACTAAGTGAATTTTAATACAGTAATTATAATTATAATTAATAATACACTAATTCATATAATGTTTGAAAAGTTGATGTTATTACCTCCTTTGTTGAATTGTTGTAATACAGAATAAAAGAAGCAAAACAAAATTTAGATTAAATATAATTATTTACGACGTAATCTAGTAAAATTCACTAAAAATAAATTAGTGAATGGGGTAATCTTTAAAAAAATACGTTTCGTCGCCTATTATATTTCGTTTTAAAAATTTGAGTCTCCACTAAATTTCTGTATCCGTTCACATGTCGCTATTTTTATTCAGTGACAAGAGGATGTGGCGAAAAGCAAACGCACTTGTGACTTCCTAAAAATATTGCAAACTTTACTTATTTCACGTGTCGACCGAAAGATAGCGCTAATTCTATGTCAAAAAAAAGCTGAGCGAGAATTTTTTGAACATATTGTGTACGTTGAAATATCGAATTTCAGTGTACTGTTTGCAATCAATAGTCGTAAGAGAATAGTGGAAAGCAGTTGTCCCATTTATACAAGAAAGAGGTCTGCTCCATTCGTTTTGTCAAACGTGTGATAGCGTTTATAATTTAGTGCTGTTAATTGGGCCACATAATAAAAGCGTGATGTTAACGAATTGTATATTACACGTCAGTTATATTTGTGATGACATATATGTATTTACATAAATGTAAATGTGACTCCCTCTATATTTAGTATTTGAAGTTATAATAAATTAGAGTTTAGCTGGATGATTCTAAAACGACAAGTAAGGGTAGTTTTATGAATTCTTAACGACGACTTAATTTTATTCGATATTAAATCTTACTAGTACATTACGTGCAAATTGTCAGAAAATAATAATATATTAAAGAACAAGCCTCATAAGTAAGTCTGCAGAAACGAGTACGTACTCATTGGCGGCGATGATATGTTTCGAAAGCAGTCAGATATACCCGAAGTCGAGATTCATATGCGTACGGTATGTGTATGAATGCCGGATTAGATTGCTGATGGCGAGTCGACAGCGTTCTTTGTTATGCTTGACGAGTGTGAATAGATTTCTTAACCGATTTTCGACATTAAAATTAACCTTCTCGGAACAAGTGCGCGTTCATTGGTGGCGATGATATGTGTCGAAAGCAGTCGGATATACCCGAAGTCAAGATTCATATGCATACGATATGTGTATGAATGCCGGATTAGATTGCTAATGGCGAATCGACGGCGTTCTTTGTTATGTTCGACGAATGTTAATAGATTTCTAAACCGATTTTCGGCATTAGAGAAACACTGGCACTATTATTAAATGTATTGTTTGCAATATCAACATTTTACCGTACAGTATCTTTGTGTGTAAAAGACATGTTAATAGCAAACAACATCGGTTAAATGCGCAACGTGATGTACCATACTATAAATTTCTATCAGACTTTATTTTTAGCGTAAGTGTGTGCAACATTCCACAAAATATTGTAGACAATGAAGAATTTCGAAAGTTTTGGGGGAAATACGTTCCGGAATGGAGATTGCCAATAAGAGGTCAATTACAGTATAATTTTGCTCGGGTGAAAAATACGATTACGGATCAAATAAAAGCGGAATTAAAAGATCAAACAATATGGTTGACGGTAGGTGAAACAATGGATGCAAGAAAGAATAGTATTTTAAATGTGTTAGAGTGCACTTTAAAAAGCGGCGAGATTTTCTTGGCTCTTCTTTTATGTAGTAGAATATTATAGAAAATAAACGTAGAAAGGATAGTAGAAACTGTAAAACATACCTTTGGGAATAATATATCGGCAACCCAACAGATTGGGGGTTCGAATATGGTTAAAGCTGGAAAGTTACTAAAACAATCTTATTCTGAATTGTTTTATGTAACCCGTTTGCTCAATGCATGTCATGTTGTAGCTGAATTTATTAGAAACAGTTATCCAAAA
Organism: Dermolepida albohirtum; assembly: GCA_031893035.1. Classification (NCBI taxonomy): domain Eukaryota; kingdom Metazoa; phylum Arthropoda; class Insecta; order Coleoptera; family Scarabaeidae; genus Dermolepida; species Dermolepida albohirtum. Next base: position 5,117 of record JAVIWB010001739.1, read on the forward strand.
GAAGACTAATTTATAATTTTTACAAAAATTTTTTTTATTAAATCTCCAAAACGTATTTGTGGGTTTAAACAGGCTTGTCCGGACATCCCTCAGTCATCATAGTCGGTATTGACGAGATGGGGAACGTGGTTTAAAACTGATTTATATTATCAGAAATTTTTATACATTATTAAACCTCGTATCTTAAATTTTAATCCGCAAGATGCTCAAGCAATTTCAGTAAGTCCGTCATAGTGATGGCCAAAATCAATGAGTTAAAGTTCGAATTGCTTTCTCATGCAACCTATTCGGCAGATTTAGTCCCCTCGAATTATTTTCTGTTTCCAAATTTGAAAAAATGGATCGGTGGCAAAAGATTTGCCAATAGTGAAGAAGTGGAGTTTGCGGTTGATAGCTCTTTTGAGGAGCTCAACGATTCTTACTATAGACAGAATATAAGCTATTGATCATCGCTGGGAAAAGTGTATTGAGTTAAAAGGAGACTATGTAAAGAAATAAAGATATTTTTTTCCCAAATATTTTGTATTTACTTTATTAGGTCGGGATTATCCTCGTAGTTCAAATATCGACTTTGTTTATAACTATTTCGTTCCCGATTTTCAATGCTTTATCAAATTTATTCTAAACCTTCTTATTAGTTAATAGATTTAAAGCATTTTCCTTTTTCATTTTTAACTCAATGTTAGCGTCGTCTATCCATCCTTTTTTAGAAACAGATTTTCATATCTTCCTACGCATTTGTCGTTCTGTTTATAAAAATTGTTATCGACCATCTAGACGTTTCTAGAAATTTTAGTGACGTCGACGTTGTCCGCACGTGTTGTCGTTTCAACTTCAAAAAGGCCGAAGCTTGTTGCCTATGTTAGCATGAGATCTCATGTATATAGTATAAGTTTGGTTAAGCTCAGTTTTATCAAATATTTCGTTATTTATATGCTTATTGGATCGGTGAGACTGAGATAGTGTTGTTTTGTGGAATATCGGCTATTTGAGTAGTGTTTACGAGATTTGCACCTAATCTATGTTTGTATTACCATATGTCTATTTGCTAACATCGAAAGTTCTTATTAGTTGCACTTTTAATCTAATATCGAAATTATATTTTTCTCTATTATTAGATTCGTTCAAATTTAAGTTACGCTTGTAGAAGGCGGAGGAAAAACCATATACCAGGTGTACTGGAAAGTCATTACCGATTTTTCTAACAGATGTTAGGCTTAAGTATGCAATGTTATGATTTGGCACATACATATGTCATTTTATTCTAACGACATCAAGCTTCAAAGCCATACATGTTATATTTTGCGAAAGTATAATAACACTGTCATATATTTATACATCTTTGAAAATGTCGAGTTTCGGGCCTGAAAAAGTGTATTTGCGGCACGCATTGCTTTTCTTATTTAATCAAAAGAAAAAAGGCGCTGAAAGTCATCATTTGTTGGTAGAAACTTACGATACTCACCATAAAAACATGTGAGGAGTGGTTGCAATAATTCAAAAGTGATGATTTCGATGTGCAAAGTTAAGAACGTTCTGATAGACCGAAAAAGTTTGAAGATGCGAAACTGCAGGAGTTATTAGATGAAGACTCAGCCCAAATTAAAAGTGGGCCAAGAAATAAAAGATAGGAAAATGGGTACCACATCAATTGACAATCAAATGGAAAACCGAAAAATCGTCTGTGAAATGCTGCTGTGAAAGTATGATCGGAAGTCATTTCTCTATCGAATTGTGACGTGTGATGAAAAATGGATTTATTTCGAGAACCCTAAGTGCAAAAAATCATGGTTGTCACCTGTCGAAGCCGACCCGTCGACTCCAAGGCCAAATCATTTTGGTCGAAAGACAATGCTCTGTGTTTGGTGGGACTGGAGTGGCGTGGTGCATTACGAACTGTTAAAACCTGGTGCAACAGTTAATACTGATCGCTACTGATAACAAATTATCACAATTTGAACCATGTTTTGATAGAAAAACGTCCAAAATGAGCCCGAATACACGGTAAAAAATTTTTACCGCACGATAACGCGCTGTCTCATACAGCAAAACTGGTCAAGATAGTGTTCAAAGCACCCGCCGTACTCTTCAGACCTTCCCCCGTCCGATTATCACCTTTTCGCATCAATGGGACGCGCGCTTGCAAAGCATCCCTTCGCCAATTTCGAAAAATTTAGAAAATGGGTGGATGAATGGTTTTGCTCAAAGGTTTTTTTGTGATGGCATCCATAAATTGCCTGAAAAATGGGCAAGCTGTGTAGAATCAAATGGTCAATATTTTGAATAAATAAATTCTTCCATTTTCTTGAAAATTATGTAGTTTTTTTTTACAAAAAAAACTGGTAATGACTTTCTGGTACACCTAGTATTTTCTGAATAGATTTCGATTCGATTGAGAAGGTAGTGCACAAGTACCCGAAAATGCTTTAGTTTTGCGAACTGTGACAGCCCGTTCACACGGTACGGTTTCGGTCATTTCATCTAATTGGTGAAAATATCGAATACCACAGTGGCGCATTATTTGAAATCTGTATATGCACACGATGCGGTCGTCCACCGTATGCGAGAAAACTACCGACTCGTTCGTACTTGCGCTCGGTTCTTGTCACTGGCAGCCGTATGCGGTGATTCGAAAAAAAACCGTATCGGCCGTCAGTGGCACGCACATGTATATTGACAACTTCACGTCTTGGTACGATTCGGTTGTTTTGCCGCGTGGCAGTTGTTCTGTAATTTTCACTTAGTTTACTACTATTTGTGGTTTGTGGTGCAATGGAGAATATAATTAATACGGAACTGTTGATAAGCTTAGTAGAAGCGAGGCCCGCTTTGTGGGATAAAACTCTTGACATATATAAAAACAAAAATTTAAAGTCATCAGCATGGAGAGAGATATGTATTCTTTTAAATGAGAACTTTGAAGAAATGAAAGAATTAGTAGGTCATCAAAAGTAGATGGGGACATCCGGAAATAATTGAAAAACTTTATTTCATCTCTTCTCAATTGACACATAAGATTCCGGAAGGTACCCAAATTATATATTTCTCTAACAATAGGATGTTCCCAATACCTTCTACTAATTACTTGTCTTTTACGGCGTCTACGATACCAGTACATAAGAACAAACATATTCACATCCATTAAAAAAGTTGCACTTTTATACTATGCCAAACTCGATCAACAACCAACCCTCAAATAATAATAATAATAAAATACGTAGTGGGCGCGCACAAAGATACCGTATCGTGTGAACACTGAATCCGATTCGGTTAAAATATCGTTTCGAACAAATCGCCGTACCGTACCGTATCGTGTGAACGGGCTGTGACCGCGACATTTTCACCATTTTTGTAGTGAATTTTAATAATTTCAATGCGTTGTCGAAGCGTATATCATTCCATTTTTATTAATGGCGTAGTTTTTACTTGTCATCTGTCAAGTAGTTACAGGTTGGGTTATGACGATTGTTAAAATGGCGGGCTATTGAAAATGAAATGTCTTATTGGAACGCCTTTTATAAGATCAATGTACAAGTTAAGCGGCACAAGACAAAATTCAATGAAGCGGCACATTCAATCATTCTGGATCGCTCTGTATAATTAGTGAAACGTTTATATACAAGCTTATAATTAGCTTAAATATAAGCGTAAATAGAATTTATTAAACTGTCAAATTCATTCTGTATATATTTTAATAAACTGTAATAGAAGCGTGCTTTATCAAACAACGATAACACACATTATATATTCATCGCTCTTAACTACAACATTACAGAGTTTGTTGGTGTATCTTCTAAAAGGTTTATGATCATTCTGTTAATGTATTTATAAAAAAAAGTGCACGCAATGGAGAACGTCACGGCGATTACAAATCAAGAAAACAATGTGGGGATTATCACTGTGCTCTCTTTAATATGTGTCTTGGGTTTGTTAGGAAATCTTAGTGTTTGTGTCGTCATATACTTAAATAAATCACTACATACAACGACGAACTGTTACTTATTCAGCTTAGCAATATCAGACATATTAATAATAGTGGGCGACCTAGTTACGTGGATACTACGTTACGCTAAATTGGATGAAAAGTATCTGGGAAGAACCAGCTGTATCTTACATTTATTGGCATCAACATTTGGGACTTATGTTACGCTTCTAACGATAACAGCTGTGAGTGTTGCCAGATACTTTGTTATTTGTCACCCATTCGCCCAATATAGGCTTTACGATATCAAGAAGACCATCCAGACGATAATAGTTATCTGGATGCTGGGTTGTTTGGTGGCGCTACCTCAGACGTTCAAATTCCTGGATCAGTGCAATGTACCTGATATAATGATATACATTTCAGAACGTTATCAATACATTACATCGTTAGTATATTTCATATTATATATGATTATTGTCGTCCTCATCACTATTCTTTACTGGCTTATATATCGAGATCTGAACCGGCCCTCTAATGCGGTCCAACCAAACAATGTAGTACAGGAGGAAAATAGAAGAGTTACCAAAATACTTGGTAGGTATACTTTTAAGATTTTCGATGAATAATTTCGTTTCCATTGTGCTTTAAATTTTTTTCTGATACTTTGGTACCCCAAAAGTATTTTTGAAAATTATTAAAATAATCAAAAACTAGGCAGAACGATTAATGATTGTCCGCAGTTGGCAAGGGACCACTTAGATTGGTTTCAATATGTGGGACGTCTTTTAAGTTTTGCATAATGAGACATAGAGGGCAGAGACGTCCAACTAATCCAAGGGGGCTAAATTTGGCGAATATGCTGCATAAGGAAGCAATTAGAACTTTAACTCATTGGTTTTGGTAATCGCGATTACGGATGTATGAACTGGTGAATTGTTTTGATGACGCAAACTTTTTTTCGGCAAATGCGGATGAGGGCGGAGACGTCCATACTAAAAATTAACCTCCATCTTTAGTTAACCTAAATCCAGAGTATCAGTGTGGCACGTGTAGTGTTGTAGCTACAACGAACTGTCGAAATTGACAAGTTAGTTGAAAAATGGAATTAAACCGAGAACATAATTTTTTATAATTTTCGAAGACAATTATCTCAACAAGAATGCCTCGCCGAGTTAATTTCTGTTTTCGGTAACGAAGTACCACATCGGTCAACAAATTCTCGTTGGTATGGGAAATTCAAACGGGGACGGATTAGTCTTAGCGACGATCAAATAGCAGGTTCACCAAAAACGATAGTCGCTCAGGAAAACGTCGATGCTGTGCCCGACATCATCAACGAAGATCTGAATGTGACAAATATGATCCGTTCACGAAGTGTCTCCAAAAAGATGGTCACGACAATTGTCTCGAAAGCAGGTCATGTAGCAACAATTCCTCCTACAAGATCAAAGAACTGTTACTGTCGGTTGGCATACAAACATTTGTTTGCCACAAGTCATCGCTGAGCTTCAAAAAACCAACCCGGAACGACGAATCATCCTCCACCAAGGGAATGCAAGTTCGGATATAGCACGCAAAACAATTGAATTTTTAACGCAACAATGCGTTGAATTCTTTGACGATCCTCCGTACAGTCCGGATCTAAGTCCCAAAGATTTCTTTACCTTTCCGAAAATCAAGAACGCAATAGTTTCAGTCGTCAGAAGGAGCAGTCGATGCCTTCAAAAACGCAAATTTGACTGTACCAACAAATGACTAGAACAAGTGCTGCCAGAGTTGGCGCGAGCGCATGCAAAAGTGCATTTAATCTTCGTGAAAAATACTTCGAAAAACAATGAAGTCTTTAAAAGCTGTTTGCTGTTTTATTCCAATTTTATATGCAAAACTTAAACGACAACCCATGTATGGTACGACAAAAATTTCGTACGTGAACGTCTACGCAATTTCAATCTTCTTTTAATTTCCTTTATAATCGGAAATTACAAATAGCTCCAATATTGTCTCACATAATTTCACCCAATTACAATCAGTTCTTTTCATTTATTTTTATTTTAGATCTCTCTGTGAAAAATACCTAATTTATTTTTGCCTATTTACGTTCTGTAAATAAGGTCACTTTACCATTGCTCCTCCTCCTATAATTTTTATCATTCGGTATTGCGCGGTTCCTTTTTTTTTACTACGATAATTTGGAGATTTAATTTACGCAAATGATACTTGGTGCATTTTAACGAGAGAACACCGTAATTTCCTGTTATTTAATGTTTTGAATATAACGCCGTTTCCCTTTCCTTTATTATGTCTTTTATTTGCCCTAATTACGATTAGAAATCGATAATCTTTATCGTAAAATATTACCGAATTGGAAATGTGAATTCCCCGAATATAGTGTTTAAGTTTTGTAAATGCGAATAAAGTCTTAATAGAGCAACTTTTTAAATGAGTTTGTAATATACTCATCAACGAGTTAAAAGCAGAATTTAAAATCGGAGGAATAAGTACATAAGACTTTTGTCGGCTTTTCTTCACTTGGTACACCCAAACAGACGACTGGCGTTTATTTAGTGGCTCGTATGAGTAAATCCAGGATTTTTAGAGTTTCCAGCGTTGAAGCGATCTAGAATTTTTGACACCAATTCACCCTAGCTGCTGTTCTTGGGTCAACAGATGCGGTATCCAATGGGAAATTAATTTTTTTACACACAACCTTACACGAAATTTTTTGAATTGAACTCTTTGAAATCTACAATAATGCCTCAATCTGGCGATATGTCACATGTCGATCTTCGTTGATGATTTTGCGCACAGCATTGATGTTTTCTTGAGTGACTGCCGCTTTTAGTGAACCTGCTCTTGGATCGTCGCTAAGATTAATCCGTCCGTGTTTAAATTTCCCATATCAACGAGAAATTGTTGACTGATGTAGTGCTTCATTGATGAAAATAGAAACCCTAAGCGCAAAAAATCATGGTTCATTCAATCAGGCGACGCCGGCCCATCGATTCCAAGGCCAAATCGTTTTGGTCGTAAGACAATGCTCTGTGTTTGGTGGGACCAAAGTGACGTGGTGTGTTACGAACTATTGAAACCTGGAGAAACAGTTAGTACTGATCACTACCGACCACAAATTATCAATTTTAACCATGCATTGATAGAAAAACGTCCCGAATGAGTCCGAGGACACGGAAAGTGATTTTACAGCACGATAACGCGCCGTCTTATACAGAAAAACCGATCAAGGAAGCGTTGAAAGCACTTGGACTGGACATACTATTCCACCCGCCGTACTCTCCAGACCTTGCCCAATCCGACTATCACCTTTTCGCATCAATGGGATACGCGCTAACAGGGCAGTACTTAGCCAATTTTGAAGAAGTTAGAAAATGGCTCGATGGATAGTTTTGCTCAAAGGACAAACAGTTTCTTTAGGATGGCATCCATAAATTGCCTGAAAGATGGGCAAGATGTGTAATAAACAATGCGTTTTTCCATTTTTTGCAGATTATGTATTGGGTTGGCAACTAAGTACTTTCGGTTTTGTAGTATAAAATAAAACACTTTTTTTTAAACAAAGAATAGTTTTTAATCAATTATATATTTTCCATTTTGCTCAATGACCTTTTGCCATCTTTCTTTCAGCTGCATGATTCCGCGCTCATAAAATTTCTGGTCTTTATCAGCAAAAAACTGAACCATGTGCGAGTGAAGGTCATCGTCATTTGTGAAAGTTTTACCATTCAAAGAATTCTGCAAACTTCGAAATAAATGGTAATCAGATGGTGCTAGATCAGGGCTGTATGGGGGATGTGGCATCACTTCCCTGCCAAGCTCCAATAGTTTCCCACAAGTTGTCAAAGATGTGTGAGGTCTTGCATTATCTTGGTGGAAAACTACACCTTTCCGATTTGACAATTTTGGCTTCATCCAGTTTTATTAATTGATTAATTAATTGATGGTTTGGTTCCTTGGAAGCAGCTCAAAAAACACATCACCTTTGTAATCCCACCAAACTGACAGCATGATCTTTTTTGGATGCAATTCAGCTTTCGATGTGGTTTGAGCTGGTTTATCGTGTTTGCTCCATGATCGTTTTCGAACTATATTACTGTACAGGACCCATTTTTCATCACCAGTTTTTAAGTTTTTTCATCACCAGTTTTCTTTTTAAGAAAGGGTCGGTTTCATTTCGTCTAAGGTGCATATCGCAAAAGTTGATTCTTTGTGTTAAATGAATTTCTTTCAATTCGTGAGGTACCCAAATATCAAGCTTCTTAACTAGTCCAAGACATTTTAAATGTTTTTCAATTGTTGTGTGTGATACATGTAGCCTCTCCGCAACCTCTCGAACAGTTATATGACGATCCTCTTCAATTATGACTTTGATTTGATCATCAACTTCAGTAGGCCGATCAGAACGTTCCTCAGAATTGGTATAAAAAATCTCCAGAACGGAATTTTTTATACCAATTCTGACACGTGCACTCTGTTAAGCAATTAGCACCATAAACTTCACATATCCTTTTGTGAGCCGCAGCAGCTTTCTTTCCTTTGCGGAAATAAAATAGTAAAATATGTCGAAAATGTTCGTTTCTGCACTCCATTTAAAATTAACCCACAACTAATAGCTTTAATAAAAATCACGCACTACTTGCTTCTAAAGTTACGTCAATGTGACTAGTATCACGCGACAAACGGTAAAGTACAGCACTAACATACGTTATACAAAAAATAAAGCAACGCTTTTTTATCAGTAGAAACCGAAAGTACTTAGTTGCCAACCCAATAGTTTTTTTACAAAAAACCGATAACGACTTTCCGGTACACCTGGTAGTAAATGATCTAGCTCAAAGAAATTACACTCCCGAATGATAGGTTGGACTGGCTGCGCTGTGAACTCCCATGAAAAAAGAGGACTTCCTTTTGACGCATGTCTGATTCCAAAAGACAGTATGGCATCTTCAATCGATTCACGACCCCATCGAAATTATTTTTTTGATATTTTTGAGTATGATGGAGCCTCATTTTCATACACAGGAATTTACGTCACGGATAATATTACGCAACTATTTCAAATTTAAATGATCGCACCTTGTAGATAACGATCCTAGAAATTACGTTTAAAAAATGAATTCTCAATTATTTTAGCAGTAGACAAATCTTTCATTTAATTCAATACAAAAAAGTTAATATTACGTTTTTGTTGCAGTGACAATAGTGATCACGCTGTTTATTTGCTGGACACCTTTGCATATATGCCATTTGTGTCTTCTTTATCTCAACATGGGCGAAACCATGAACAACAGAAGATTAATAAACGACATATTCAGGAATATAGAGACGACAACGGGATTTCTATTTTTCCTCATCTCGACGACTATCAACCCAGTCATTTATAATATATTGTCGAGTAAATTTAGGGAGGCGTTCAAGGAGACGTTTCGAATAAAAAAACCAGTCCAGGTTCCTCCATCGAAGAATCGTACAAATGAAGAAATCAGAATGGACTCGAATATTATTTAATGCTGAGAAGCATGAATTTCTCGCTTCTGGATCGTGGTAGATAAAGAAGTGATATTTAAAACATTACGAGAGCAAACTGAATCACATGGACATAAATACATTAAAGACACTGGCCTTGAAATATCATATTGAAGCGATAACATTGTGGTAGAGATATTTGCTATAAAAATGAAGTTAATTTATATTTGAATATGAGATTTGAACTAACATTGAATTGTAAAGAATTGTAATAGAAGTCAGATCTCCTTCATTTTGTAAAAATATAAAAAACAATTTAGTTCGTATACAATTATGTTCAAAATATAAACACATAAGGACAAAAAGGTAGAAAAAAATAATTATTCTTATAATAAAACTGTTGAATATACCTTACTTAAATGTATTTTGTAAAATTTATTTACCTCTTAGAAAAAAGAACAGAATTTTTGAAACGTAATCAAAAAGTGCTCGTAATGCATTTCGAACCTCTCAAATAAACGAGAAGTCAGTAAATTCAAACGGTAGTTAAGAACCCTGAGAACAGATTTAGGAACTACACGGTTATTAGAAAGTAGATTCCCGAAATGGTCGTAAGTTTGCCAAATTTTTGAATTCTGCAAAAATAAAAACACCAAATTGTTCGTAAAGAAATAGGGTTTGTCCTCGGCAATTGCAGAGTCACACTTGCATATCTAAAACTTTGTAATACACGCCGTTTATATTTGAATGAATTTCAAATTTTTGATTGTCAATTGATTTAGTTGTTCAAAAAAGATCTATTTCTAGACAAAAACAATTATATCATTAGAAAAATTCCTTTATTATCAATTTTGGATCAGGTACCTGCTATTAGGGTCTACACACAGATAATGAAGAACGTGAAAGCCCTAGGAATAATTTTCGTTGAAATTTGTACATGCTAGTGGTAAGAAGTATATTAATGTGTTTTAATAATAAATTGTGAATTTTATTAATTTAATTTTTTTGGCAAATTTTTAAGCGTGGATAAACAGGCATGTATCCGAATCGACAAACGGCAGTAATAAAAACAAAAATATCTTTATTTCTCTACATCGTCTGCTTTTAGCTCGATACACTTTTCCCAGCGATGTTCAATATACCCTGTCTATAGTGAGAATCGTTGAGCTCCTCAAAATAGCCATCAATCGTTGATTCCACCTTCTCATTGTTTGCAAATCTTTTTAGCCATTTTTTTAAGTTTGGATACAGAAATCAATCCAAAGGGGCTAAATTTGGCGAATATGCTGCATGAGGAAGCAATTAGAGCTTTAACTCATTGGTTTTGGTAATCGCGATTACGAATGTGTGAACTGGTGCAGTGTTTTGATGACGCAAACTTTTTTTCGGTAAATGCGGATGCTTTTTCTTAATTTCATCATTCAAACGCTGCAATAAGTTCGCATAATACTCGCTGTTGATTGTTTTGCCTTTCTGAAGATAATGAAAATTATACCAAGTGCATCCCAAAAAACTGGCGCCATGACATTGCCTGCGCCTTCTGTCTACGCCTACTTTGGAGCCAATTCTCTCCTTTCAGTCCATTGTTTTGACTGTTCACATGGTTATGAATCATTTCAAAATCAGGCGTTATTGCTAGGAAACTTCATTACAGACTCGATTGAAACATCGTCACGACGCTGTTTTTGTTCAATTGTGAACAAACGCGGCATTCATCTTGAGTACAGCTATCTGATGACCAAATTTTCAGCTAACATGCGATGTACAGCACTTGCCGAGATGCTTACCATGTATGCTAGCTCGCCAACTGTCAGTCAACTGTCGTCCAATACTATTTTGTGAATTTTTTCATCATTTCATTTGGTTGACCACTCCGATGTTCGTCTTAGCAGCTCGTACGGCCTCGTTTAAACCCTGTCACCCAATATTTTATCGTTGTAAACGAAGGAACACACTCCCTCAGAGTAAAATCCAGCTCCACTTTGATATTGGTTGAAGTGAGACCTTTCAAATGAAAGTGTTGTATCGCATAACAATGACCAATTTTTTGCACGTTTACAAATTCACTGAAAGCGTTCACTATTGATTGCTGCCGTACAAATCCCAAGCAACGTAGTCGTCAAACTTCAAATTGAAGCTTTATAAAGTACTTTCTACCATAGCCATTCTTTTCAAACAATATCCACCATCTATATGTCAGATCAGGTACTTCTGGGACTACCCTCGTATATTGAAGAGGAAAGAAATAATTGTGACAAAATTTTAAATCGGTCGTTGTGCAAATTTCTTCAATCTAATGGGTGTCCCAAAATTAACGCAAGATTTGAATTTGTCGCCATTTGTACAGTAAAGTGTTGGCAACCCTAAAAAGAAAAAACAATTCGACAGCTGACAGTTTAGGGTTAGTAAAAATGGAGCACTACACGATAGAAGAACGTATCTTTATTATTGAACAATATTTAAAAAATAATGAAAGCTTGGCGGCCGCAGTTCGAAAATTTCATACAAAATATGGTCGGAATAGTGTTTTAACTTCGTCAACTGTGAAGAGATTAATTGAAAAATGGATCCGTTGGAGACGCCAAACACACTGGTCGTCCAAAAACAAGCCGTTCAAATGTCAATATCGAAGCAGTGCTTGAGAGTGTCGGTGACAATCCAGGAACTTCAATTCGGCGTCGTAGGCAAGAATTGCAAATTTCAAGAAGCTCTCTACATCGTATACTCACTAAAGATCTGTGTCTCCATGCTTACAAAATTCAATTAACACAACAACTGAAGCCTAATGACCATGCACAGCGAAGAGAGTTCGTTGAATAGATTATTGAATATCAACAAATGGATGCTGATTTTTCGAGCAAAATCATCCTAAGCGATGAAGCACATTTCACCTTGATGGCTTTGTTAATCGCCAAAATTGCCGCATTTGGGGTTCTGAGACCCCACATGTGATTGTCGAAAGACAAATGCATCCACAACGTGTCACTGTTTGGTATGGATTTTGGGCTGGAGGCATAATTGGACCATACTTTTTTGAAAATGAGGCTGGTCAAGCAGTGACTGTTACTGGCGCTCGATATCGCGACATGATAACACAGTTCTTTCTGCCGAAATTGAATGATATTGATGTGGCCAATATGTGGTTTCAACAAGACGGTACCACATGCCATACAGCCAATGAAACAATTCAGTTACTGCATGAGACATTTCCAAGACGTGTACTCTCTCGTTTCGGTGATCAGAATTGTCTCCCTAAATCGTGTGATTTAACACCATTAGATTCTTTTTATGGAGTTATTTGAAATCACAGGTCAATGTCAACGAGCCCACAACCACCCGTGCAGTAAAGGAGGAGATTCAGCGCTGCATCAACGAAATTTAGCCACATTAATGCATAATGGTCATGGAAAATTTCGACAAACGAGTGCGAATGTGCATGCAAAGCCGTAGAGGCCATTTTCCCGATGTGTTATTCCATAAATAACCCTATCCCTTGTACTTTATGATTCAATAAAAAAATAACAATCGAAAGACTAAAAACTGTGTTTTCTGTTTAATTCAAATCTTGCGCTAATTTTGGGACACCTTTACATACGACGGTGATGCTTTCTATATATTTGTCTATCATTTAATTTGAAGCGAACATTTTGTATACAAAAAATCACACAAATTATTCCGGAACTATTTTATCTGTTTGGAAGTGGAAGTGGTTACTATCACATCATTCTTTTTTATTCAGTTACATACATATGTACACATTTTACTTTGTAAAAACCGTTATTTTTGTCGTTGGTTTTTAGTCTTTCCGGTTATAATTTACATATTGATTATTGTTATTGTGACATTTATACTTCATTTTAACCTTTTGTTTCTGTTAGGGTTTCTTTCCATTGCTTTATTTTCTTGTGTATTATTTACAATAAGTCGCGCGACATATAAGATTGACGGATATTTTTCTCGTTCTTTTTAAAATGCTTCCTTATTAGTTACCTGACCTATTAGTTTCTTTTTCTTAAATAAGAAAAAATGAGTTAAAGATTTTTCTATTAAAATGTCATATTAAAAATGGGCGATATAATCACGTGCAGTTACTTATTCATTTTGGGGCAAATTAAGGAAAATAAAGGAAAATTAAATATTTCTTTATTCAAAAATTATTCAAAGAAGTAGTTTAAAAAAAATATACTTTGTCATTTTAAAAGTTGTTTTAAATTTAAATAATATTTAGCGGCTAGACGAAAATGTAACTGGCTGTTCTATAAATAGGATGTTGGCCTACAATGGGTTAATACAAGGTTTTTAATCATAATAATAAAAAACAATATTATCAAGTTTAAAAATAACTAATACATACTGTCAGTTGCGAAAGTTTTTATACATAGCATGTATGTTGAACATCATTAAATGTAAACATGCGATTATGATATGTGCAGCATATTTAATATATCGATTCATTGTACTGTGGAGTTTTGTTGAATCATTTTGACTAATAAATATATTTACAATTAAAACCTTATAAGGGGTGATTCATTTGGAGATTCTTTTTACAAAAATAAAAAAATATAAACCTTCAATTTTATCGGGTGCTCTTTATTACGACGTGAGTGACTTGCAATCGTTGGCAAATCAGTTCAATGATTTTTTTGTCGATTCGAACCGAGGTCTCAAAAACACTACTAATACGTATACTTTACACGGAATAGCTCCTAACTCAGAAACCTTCTTTCTTTTCCCTGTCACGAGTACTAAAGTAATTAACTGTATTAAATCTTTTAAAACTAAACATTCATGTGGTCTTGATGAAGTACCTGTTCATACAGGGTGGAGCAGAGGAAACGCATGTTTTTCGAACTACTAGTACGCGGCGACATGATGGAGTATTGTCCTTGAATGAATGTTTGCAGACTGCCCATACAACGCAGTTTCAGTTGCTATGGAGCGTTGGAGCGTAGGGCATCGCGTGTTCTTTAGAAACAATGATTCCGTAGTCACAGTGCAACGTCTTTTCCGTCAAAATTTTACAGTTGGACGTCAAGGTGCAGTGCCTGATCGAAATACTGTACCCCGATGGGTTGCAGCATTTAGAAGTACTGGATCTCTGATGAAAAAGCAACCACCTGGTCTTCCCCGTTCAGTACGAACTCCGGAAAATGTAGAACGAGTGAGAACGGCAGTTGTTGCTAGTCCGAAGCAATCGACTAGACGACAGGCTGTAGCGTTGGGTATGTCACATCGTTCGCTTCATCGCATCTTACATGATGATCTTAAGTTTCACCCGTACAAGTTAGTGATCATCCAGGAGCTTAGTGAAGGGGATTTTGTGCAACGCAGAGAGTTTTGTCGCGTAATGGACGAAATTTTTACGGAAGATGCAGATGCTAAAGTCCTCATGAGTGATGAAGCACATTTTCATCTAGACGGTTACGTCAATGTTCAAAATTGTCGGTTTTGGGCGTCGGAGAACCCACATCAATTGCACCAAAGAACTCTCCACAGTTTGAAAGTAACTGTGTGGTGCTGCATTTCAAAAATGGGAATTGTTGGACCCTATTTTTTTGAAGAGGAAGGAACTACAGTTACTGTGACATCAGCGCGCTACCTTGAAATGCTAAACAACTTTCTTCATCCAGAACTTGAAAGGCGTCAAGTGAATATGAGAGAAATATGGTTTCGGCAGGACGGTGCCACAGCTCACACGGCGAGAGCATCCATGGAAGTGGTTCGACAAATGTTCCCAGGACATGTTATTTCGAGAAATGGTGATGTTCACTGGCCCCCTCGCTCACCCGATTTGTCGATATGCGACTTCTTTTTGTGGGGATATTTGAAATCTAGAGTCTACATGAACAAGCCTCGCACTATCAATGACCTGAAGAATTCCATTCGTCAAGTAATTGAAGCCGTGCCGAATGAAATGTTGGAGAGAGCCGTCCGTAACTTTCAGGAGAGGATCCAAATTTGTATCCAGCAAGAAGGACGTCATCTACAAGACATTATTTTTCGAACCTAATTAAAGTATGTATATTTCAAAACTGCATTAAAAAATCTATCACTTAATGCTTGTTTTTATTAATTTTATCGAACCGTTTCCCAGTCATTCAATAGTGAAAAACATGCGTTTCCTCTGCTCCACCCTGTATAATAAAGACTTGTATTGAGAACATCGCGGATCCTTTATGTCATGTAATCAGCTCCTGTTTTGTCAATGGTGTTTGTCCGAATAATTTGAAAATAGCTCTGGTTAGACCCAAATTCAAAAAGGGAAATCTTAATCAAAAGGTTAACTACAGGCCAATAAGTTTATTAAATACATTCAATAAAATATTCGAATACCCTTCTTTTTATTCGGTTAAATAACTTTCTGATAAAGTGTAACATTTTCAACAACTGCGCTTTTTTTAATACGGATAATATATTGACAATACTAGAGGAACGTAAATATGTTTGTGGTATATTTCTAGACCTAAGTAAAGACTTCGACAGCGTCGACCATGAAATACTACTAACGAAATTCGAACTTGACGGTGTACGTGGAGTGGCTAATGAGTTGTTGTCGTCTTATTTGTCTGGCAGACAACAAATAGTTAGTATTGCTTGTAATGGCGGGACGGCCTTTTCGCGTTCACTTTTCTCGATGGGGGAATACCTCAAGGAAGCGTACTTGGACCGTTGCTTCTTAACATTTACCTAAATGATATCCATAACATCTTTCAGAATGAGCAACATTTGTTAATAAATTATGCTGATGATACAAATCTCCTATTACGAGGAGACAATTTACTTCATTTAGCGAGTGAATGTCAATACTACTACGGGGGTATGAATAATTGGTTCGATGCAAATAACTTGTTACTAAATGAGTCTAAACCGGTCTGCATGATATTTAGAACAATCAATAGTACTCGTGTATCATCAAAATTGGAGCTTAACAATAAGGTATATAACTCTGTTAACTCTACCAAATTTCCCGGAGTACATATTGATCAAAATTTAAACTGGCGCAGTCACATTGAATCTTTGGCTAAACAACTAAATACTTTTCGTTATGGCATTAGGAACTTAATACCTGTTTTAGATTCCACCACTCTAATGAGCATTTATTATACCCTCTTTTATGCCAGATTGAAGTATGGCATTGTGCTATGGGGCCGTAGCAGCGACATAAATAGGATATTTATAGCACAAAAACGAATGATTAGATTGATTCTTGGTCTTAATTTTAATCAAAGTTGTCGAACTATATTTAGGAAAAATAATATCCTGACTGTGCATGGTGTTTTTATCTATGAATGTGTAATGTTTCTCATAAAAAAACAAACAATATGATGATGAGATTGCACATCATTATAACACACGTTCAAGCAATATAAATTATTCATGTCCCATCTACAGACTCACTCTCACAGAAAAGGGCCTGCATTACTCTAGATTGCAAGTATACAATAAACTTCCAATATTTATTAAATCCACACAACCTATTAGTTTGCTGAAGCATATATTGCATTATTCCCTAGTTAATCTTGAACCATATTCTTTAAATGACTATTTAAATTTGTAGTATTTTGTATAAATAATACGTTCGTTGTTATTAGTAATATGTTCGTTTTATTTTTCTATTAATTTACTTTGTTTTATTATTAATGTAGATTAGCGCATGACTTTTGTTTTTGTAAAAATTTACAAATACAATAAATATTATTATTATTATTATTATTATTATTATTATTATTATTCTAGAAAAGAACCATTCTTGATATTTATTTTTTAAAAATTATTTCCTTCAAATGTTGGCCGAAATTGCGCCTATCACGGACCATCCTGAAGTTCCAACTTTCGATGACGCGTTCGAGCGTTTCAAGTGGTAACGGGTCTTCCAATAAGAGGTTTCATTTGATATGTAAAAAAAACGAGTATTTTTAAGCGAAATCATCGGATGTTTATTTAAATGTATAGATGAGGGTATGCCGTTAATAATGGAAAACAATATCAGCCAAATAACCGCCACTGCTACGCTTGCAGGACCATACCCTTTTCATGACATTTTCCATCACCAATTCGCACATTTGCGGCTGTATGTCCTCGATAACTTCACGAATTCCATCTTTGTGGTCTCGAATAGATTGTGCGCCATTGGCATATACCTTATCTTTCACATAACCCCAAAGAAAAAAGTCTAAAGGTGTTAAATCACAAGATGTCGGTGGCCAATTGTGATCGCCTCTTCGAGAAGTCACACAGTGAGGAAACTTTTCACGCAAAAGAACGATGGTATCTTTACTTATGTGGCATGTAGCGCAGTCTTGTTGAAAATAAACGTCGTCCACATCAATATTTTCCAATTCGCGCCATACAAAATTATTAATCATCGTTCGATAGCGCAATCCATTCACCGTAACGGTTGCTCCAGCCTCATTTTCAAAAAAATACGGTCCAATGACCCAGTCAGACCAAAAACTGCACCAAACAGTCACGCGTTGAGGATGAAGAGACTTTTCAACAATAATTGGGTTTTCCGAGCCCCAAATGCGACAATTCTGCTTGTTAACGTAGCCTCCGAGGTGAAAATGGGCCTCATCACTCAAGATGATTTTTCGACGAAATTTCGGATCAGTTTGATACATTTGAAGGACCCAATCAGCAAAGACACGACGTTATTAATGGTCGGTAGGCATGAGTTTTTGTGTTAACTGGACTTTACAAGCCTTAAGACCTAAATCTTTATGCAAAATACGGTGTAATGCCATTTGTGGGGTGCACAAGTCCAAAGATCGACGAGAAATGGATAAACATAGGTTTTCCTCAACATTATGGGCTACAACAGCAATATTCTCAGTTGTTCTTGAGCGACGTGTACGAGTTAGATTCTTGAGATCACTAACTTGTCCCAACAGTTCAAATTTTTTCACCAGTTTCACAATTGCTGGCCGAGAAGGTACTTCGCGAAGACCCAAAAATTCTTTAGTTTTCCGAACTGTGACCGCGAAATTTTCGCCATTTCTGTAGTGAATTTTAATAATTTCTGCCATTTTTATTAATGGCGTAGTTTGTACTTGTCATCTGTCAAGTAGTTACAGGTTGAATCATCACAACTGTTAACATTGGCGGGCTATTGAAAATGAAATGTCTTATTGGAATACCTTTTATTTAGCGAATAACACGAATAATGTTGGCTTCCAATTGCTCAAGCGTAGCTGGGTTATCCATATAGAGTTTGAACTGTACGCAGCCTCAAAGAAATGTTTAAAGGTGTGATATCACATGATCTAGGCGACCATTGCACAGGTCCATTAGGAGAAATTAAATGTTCACCAAATCGTTCTCGCAATAAAACCATTGCACGAAAATGTTCGCGAATTAATTCCATTTTTTCGCTGACACAAAATTTTCAAGTTACTGTCAACAATAGAAATAGCGACCGGATAATAAAACTGTCAAGGTAAATACATTGTCAAAAATGACAAACTTCGCGATGCAATCATCGGATCGGAGGCAACACTAATAGTGTTGCCAGTTCCCGAAATATAAACGGCTACCCTCGTACAACGCAATAAATTGTAAAAACAAAACCAGTTGTAACTTTATCAGAGAAAAATAAAATTTAAATAATACTTTCGAAATCTGAAAAAATACATTTTCCAAACAACTTCTAAACTTGAAATAATTAAGAATAAATCATTTACACCATATGTGGGCAACAACCGGCCCCACTGTAAGATTTGATCCGGCCCGCGACTACATTGTCTTATTAATTCATGCCTGACATCTATTGCTAAAAATTATGAACACTACTTTAAGATGCACTACTTTCAAACGCGACCCGCGAACGTATTCGCACATTAAAGTTTGGCCCACAACATATCAAAGGTTGCCCATAACTGTAATACTGTATATGTACGAGGATAGTTTGACAAGTAGTGAGAATGACACATAGGTGGCGCTCTAATTGGTAAAACAAATGCACTGTAATTTAGGTTGCCTATTTATATGTTTACATTTCGATATTTAGATAAATCGGTTGATTAGTTTATTTTTGACAGCTTATTGAAGAAGAAGCAACACGTCGTTTTGTTGAAATGGAAAAAGCAGAGTATCGTGCGGTGATTAAATACTTCGTAATTAAGGGTATGAAAGCTACCGAAATAAAAGGTGAGTTACGGGAAACATTAAGTGAATCTGCTCCATCATCCGCCACAATAAATAGATGGGTAAATGAATTTAAACGTGGT
Source organism: Dermolepida albohirtum (assembly GCA_031893035.1). Taxonomy (NCBI): domain Eukaryota; kingdom Metazoa; phylum Arthropoda; class Insecta; order Coleoptera; family Scarabaeidae; genus Dermolepida; species Dermolepida albohirtum. The sequence continues at coordinate 24,746 of JAVIWB010001739.1, forward strand.
AAAACAAGCTGTGTTAATGAAGCGCGCTCTAGAGCACCCAAAATCGTGACTTCTAAGGAAATGATATAAAAATCCATAATATTATTACGCAAGATCGACGACTCAAAGTGAGAGAGATAGCAGACATGTTAAACATTTCAACAGAACGCGTACACCACATTTTAACGAAAGAATCGGGCCTTTTCAAGCTTTCGACAAAATGGGTGCCGCGATTGCTTACGACTGATCAAAACTTCACTCGTTTGCGCATTTCCAATGAGTGTTTGGATCTTTATAAACGGAATCCGGTTGATTTTTGTAGGCGATTTGTTACTTGTGATGAAACTTGGATACACTACAGTACACCCGAAACTAAATAACAGTCGAAACAATGGTTAGAACGTGGTTCTGCACCTCCAAAGAAAGCGAAAACCACTTTATCGGCAAACAAGGTGATGGCATGAATTTTTTGGGATTCAAAGGGCATTTTGCTCATTGATTACCTTCAGAATATTATGCAGAACTTCTACAAAAATTAAATGTTAAATTAATGCTAAACGGCCAGGAATGGCTCCCTCGCACACCAGCACAGTTGCGATGTCCAAAATCCACGAGTTGCATTTCCAATTAGTACCGCATGCGCCTTATTCGCCGGATCTAGCCCCTTCCGACTTCCACCTTTTTCCAAAATTGAAAACGGCTCTAGGTGGAAAGAAATTTTCGTTTAACGACGAGCTTATCATCTTCGTAAATGAGTATTTTGCAAGCCTTCCGGAATCGCATTTTAGAGATGGCATAAGGGCATTGGAGCACCGTTGGAATAAATGTATTGCTCTTTTAGGAGAATATATTCAAAAATAAAAATTATTTTGTATTTAAACAATTCGTTTTTCTTTTCCATTCTCACTACTTGTCAAACTACTCTCGTACATATTTATAAATTTAATTTATGCAAATTGTCTTCAATTGCGTCACTAAATACAAATAAATAAAGTCAAATTTTAAATTAATGTTTAGAAGTATCTGCAAAAAAATGTAAAACGTGATCGAACGAGATTACCTCAACAAAAACCTTGTTGCCTCTTCTTGAATGCGTGAAGTATCTAAACATAACATTTAATAATTTAAATCCTTCGAATCTATCTTGTACAATGTTTACCATTTTAAAAGATATTCGTTCATCTAAATACTTATAAGATATTACCACAGCGACAAGTTCTAAGAAACGTTTATTGAATTGATAACAATATACACTTTTACGGATATTTACAAGTACCTATGCAACGTAAAAGAGTGGGATCTCATATATTGGGTCTGGGAAAAAGTTCGTGGCGTTTTTTCAGTAAAATTCAACTGGTCCCCGCATGGCGTGTGGACGAATTCATTTAAACCGAATATGCTCCATTATTATCGACAATGTTTAGCCATTTTTTTGGTAGATCCATGATCGGTGAAAAACTTCTGTGGTTTCTTAAACTTCAAGTAGTTTTCACAGGCTTGAAACCAACTTAATTCCATTGAGAGATTTGAAATCGCATTCCTTAAGAATTCCTTAAAACATGAACGTCAATTCAAATAACTCAACAATTAATGTAATTTTAAACAGTACACTCACAACGGATGAACATTTATTGCAAATACCCGCGAATATTTTGCTCTGTTCAATACTTATATTAGGCTTACTGGGCAATATTAGTGTTTGTGTTGTGATAGTGCGTAAAAAACTGATGCATACAACCACCAATTACTACCTGTTCCGCGCAACAGATTTCGATAAAGCTGCACAAATTTTTCTGACCTCTTGATCCAACCACTGCACCGATTACAATGTTTCTACGCTCAAACTAACGTTGGGAAGGTCATAACTTGTTGTTCTTTAGTTATCGGCAACCAATACTTTCCAGACCCAATATTAATGAGTGGAAAGTTGAGATTTGTTCGATTACAATTGTTACCGAATTCTTTGTTCATTGTTACCGTCGCATTCCTTAAGGACTTTAAATATTCACAACTGAACATTTATTGCAAATACTGCGCAGGGACGTCTTTAAAGGAGTTCTACGTCTTTTTAAAAAAGTGGCTTCAAAGACCGGATATTTCGCAACGCTATTAACAGTGGTGGCATTCAGTATTGAGCGATATATAGCAGTATGTCACCCATTTATGCTTTATAAAATCGACAAGTTGTCGAGGACAGTTAAAGTTATAATTACCTTCTGGATTACCGCCTTTTGCTTGGCCCTCCCCAAAGCGTTTTATACACCTTGCTGTCGAGATATTGATAGTTTTACGCCAACTATAGACTCGTACAAGATCAATCTGGAATTGTTCATTTTTATATCATATATCTTGACTATGGTCCTCATCATTGTGTTGTACATTCTTATAGTATTAAAATTGAAAAGAATGACGGAATTACCATCGACAAATTCGGTGGACCAGAAGAAAGTAATCCAAATGCTTGGTAAGTGCGAGCAGTATATTTAACCCTCTTAAAAATTAGTAGAAAAATATAAATAACCCAGTTTACCCGTGTATGAAATGGTATAAAGCGAAATTTTGTAAAAAACAAATAAAAGGGGTAAATGATGAAGTGGTTTTTATTGGTGCCCAAATGAGAACAATCTACAGTAAGTACCACAGAAACGTTTACGATGAACACGAAAATATATCTGTCGAATTCATGTACGATGGTCTTTACACCATGCAAACAAAACATTGGTAGTCGGCACATGTCTTCATAAGATAGTAGTGATTTGTGTTCTAGTAAGTACGGTAATGCGCGTAGTAAACGAATAATTCTATTTGATTTTATTTATTGCATATTACATACTTTCGTTCATAAGTTTAATCGCACTACAGATAATTTTAATTGCGCGATGATATTATAGACTCTGTTTATTTTCATGGCAAATTTATTTATAAAATACTAAATTAACATACAATTCAAGCAATTGACATTACTAATCTAAGTAATATTAAAATAAGTTAGCTTAAATTTTACTTTCGTCAAAGTAACCACCCCGATCGCGGCTTCACAAACACGTGGCATTCGTTCAACTAGTCGGTCGAGATATTCCTCATCGATAGAGTTCCATGCATTCCGCAACTTACCCCAAAGATCTGTCTTGCTAGTAGGAGATATTTTACGCACTACACGATCGAAACAGTCCCATAACAGCTCTATCGGATTGCAGTCCGGACTTTGAGGTGGCCATGTCATTAATGTAAGGATTCCTCTTGCAAAAAACCTTTTTACAATCTTTGCTGCATGTTTAGGGTCGTTATCTTGTTGATAAACAAACCCCGGATTCAATAGCTCCATCGCTGATGGAAGAGCATGCTCTTGCAATATACCCAAATAGACTTCTTTTGTCATTCTTTCTGCGATTTGCACCAAATTTCCGATTTGCCCACGTCCAATGCAACTCCAAACCATCACATTTCTACCACCATGTTTCACTATCTTAACCACACATTCATCTAACATTCTCTCCCCGACACGACGACGAACAAAAGTACGGCGTTTATTTCCAAAAATTTTAAATTTGAATTCATTTGTCCATAAGCAATAAATAAATATTAAAAAAATTCGCTTCTCATACATACAGACTTTTTGTTACTTCTGGTAACAACATTATTTACCTTGTTTCATCATCATGTGCTGTTAGTGCAAATAATATTCTTTTAGTTGCAGTCGTTATTGCTCTTCTCATCTGCTGGACACCGACGCGGATTTATAGATTCTATACCGTCTACGTAACTGTGCACAAGGACAAGTTAGAAGAATCAGATGTAGACTATTATATGAGGAAAATAACCAGAACTTTATACTACGTCATATCAACAATTATAAACCCACTTCTCTATAATATAATGTCCAGTAACTTCCGCGAGGGATTCAAGGAAACCTTTCTATGCAACAGAAAAAAAATAACGATGTTCCGATGATCGTTACTGTATCAGAAGATATTTAACAAGTCGAATGCAATAATAATTTATGAAAATTACGAAATAAACAATAAGGGAATCCCCTATATTGTATCTTATTGTAAACACATGTATTTGTTTCGTTTATTTTTTCCATATACAATATATCATAACTTATGGTAATTTCAATAATTCAATGAAAAATATGCATTATTTCTTAATAAATAAATTCAGTGTTTAATATATTTACTTACAATTTATTATAAATTGTGTTTTGTTCTTGTTATACATTCTAAATATTTTTTTTCTTATTTGTTACATGTACAGTAGCACCATGTACAGTATATCCATGAATTTAGTTCTTTGTCCTTGTTTTTCTATGCAAGGTTTGTACCACACAAGCTAACTGAATTCAACATTATACACACTTGATTAGAGACTCAAAAAAGGAGGAAAACTTCAGGTATTCTATTGTAACTGGCGATGAGACATGGTGTTTGCAATATGATTCAGAGACCAAGCGTCAAAGCTCTGAATGGAAGCATCCAAGCGAAGAAAGGCCGGAAAAAAGCCGTTTGGAGAAGCCAAAAGCGAAGAAAATGTTGATTTGTTTTTATGATTCAAAAGGCATAGTGCACCAAGAGTTTGTACCACCTAGTCAAACAGTCAATGCTCTATATTATCTTGCAGTTATGAAGCGTCGTTTGTCATGTATTCGTCATGTGCGCCCTCAATATCGTGAAAATGATGGCGTTTGTTACATGATAACGCGCCATCTCATCGCTCGACGCTTATTACTGATTTTCTAACTACAAATGGCATTTTAACCATCAACCATTCACCGTATTCACCGGATTTGGCCCCCTGGCATTTCTGTCTATTGTCCAAACTACATTTGCCGATGAAAGGACGGCGTTATGCCGACGTCGAAGCCATTAAAAAGGCGTCGACAGTGATCTTGAAGGACATCTCTAAAGGTGAACTTAAAAATTCATTCGACATGTTAATTGACCGTGCAAAACGTTGTATTGCATCCGAAGGCGACTGCTTTGAATAAAATAAATGTATTTTACCAAAATAGTAAGCTTTTGTTTTTATTTTAAAAAAGTTCAGTTTTCTCTGCGACAGATTGTGTAGATGAAATGGTCGCGAAGTTTCAAACAAAACCTGAAGAAGCATTTAATAATGTCAGCATTAGGGATTTAAATTGTGTAGAAATGCGGTAAAATTAAAAATATCACTGCTTATTGTTATTGTTGGCAATAGAAATAATTTGTACTATCTATGATGATTTGTAAATAAATCAAGAAAAGGACTAAATTGCTTTTGTTACAATTCGCTAACCTTTCTTCTGTACTTTTTACCTACCTGTATATTTCCTAATATTAACAACTGTATTGCTTATTCATTCATATTTTATAGTAAATTTGTGTTTAAGTCCTCAGCTAGCATCTACTGTGTATTCAAATTAAATATAAAAAATCAACAGCTTAATAATGAAAAAGGCTTAGAAAATCACTTTATAGTTTTCAAATACGAGAGTAACCGCTTATATTTCGGGAACTAGCAACACTGTTAGTGTTGCATCCGATCTGATGATTGCATCGTAAAGTTTGTCATTTTTGACAATATATTTACCTTGACAGTTTTATTATCCGGTCGCTATTTCTATTGTTGACAGTAACTTGAAAATTTTATGTCGGCGATAAAATGGAATTTACTCGCGAAACATTTTCATGCTATAATTTTTCAAATCTTTCGGCGTGGATTATCTCAACAAGAATGCATCGACGATCTGAATTCTTTACATGGTGATGAAGCACCATCGAAAACTATAGGATATCGTTGGTATAGTGAATTCAAACTTGGACGGCGTTCTTTGGACGATGAATTTCGTGATGGTCGTCCCACAAATGTTGTTGCGTCGGAAAACATTAATGCAGTGTCTGAATCGACAATGCAAGACCATCATGTGATATACCGTGAGATAAGGGCATCTCTGGGTTTTAGTAACACCAGCGTGCATAAGATCCTGCATGAACATTTAGCCATTAAGAAGCTATGTTCATGTTGGGTTAATTTAATAATAATTTGACAACCGCTCAAAAAAGGACTCGCATCGATTGGTGCCAAGAAACGCACAAAAAATACAATGGCGGTGCCTCAATGAACATTTATAAAGTCGTCACAGGTGATGAATCTTGGATCTATACGTATATGAGCCCGATAGTAAACAGCAGTCGACTGTGTGGGTATTCCAAGATGAGCCAAAACCAACAAAAATCATTCGCGCTCGAGACACATGAAAACAAATGGTCGCCTGTTTTTTCGGAAAAACCGGTTACGTTGCAACCGTGCCTTTAGAGAGTTGTAGAACGCTCAATTCCGAATGGCACACAACTATTTGTTTGCCAAAAAATTTTGAAGCGATAAAGAAAACAAACCGAAAACGACAAATCATTCTCCACCATGACAATGCGAGCTCTCACAGGTCGGTTCAAACAATTGAATATCTGACCGGGTAAAACATTGAATTGATGAGCCATGCGCCGTACAGCCCTGATCCAGCACCCCGTGATTTCTTTTTGTTCCCACACGTGAAGAATAAATTCGTCGTCAACGGTTTTCTACGCCGGAAGAGGTAGTTGAGGCATTCAAAACTCATATTTTGGAGATACCGCCTTCACAGTGGCAGCAATGCTTGTGGGATTGGTTTAAACGAATGCAAAAGTGCATAGATTTTCAAGGAGAATATTTTCAAAAGCAATAAAACTATTTCCGATAATAAAAAATCTTTTTTTGTTTGCTATTCTCGAAATATAAACGGCTACCTTTGTATAAACATCAACATGTCACATAAAAAAATCCAACTTACACGGAAACACATAGAAGAGCGAGAACATACAGAAATAAATCTGAATTATTTATATTACCATTCGGAAAGCTACTAAAAATATATCGCTAATGTAATTTCTGTTATTCTGGTATTTTAAAATTACTTTCATTCCACGTTATAAATTAAAACAACTGAAGAACTCCATCAATTTTGTATGAATAACGGCGCAGTATTTGAAAGATAAATTTCCTTCGGCTTGATTAAATTTGTATGTGTAAATAAGTATATACCACATATTTAAAAATATTCTGATATACAAATGCTTTCAGGAAGTTGTTTATAAAAACTTTTACAATTTTAAACGTAAATTTCTAACTCTATAAATATGGCATCTATACTTCAAGCGTGTTCAAAAGAGATATCGAAATAAATGTACTATTTTGAAATAAAAAATTGTAGACTTATGACGAATCAATTAAAATATGCATGAGTAAATTATTATAAATACATTAAACGTCTCTATTAAGTTGTAACCCCAAACAACTTATCAAATGGTGTTTCATATCATGTTTTGGATTATAAGGCTTCTTCTGTAATTAAGAACAATGTATTATTTTAAAAATCTAGTTTGGTGAAACTGTAAGTCATAAATAATACATTTAAGTAGGTGACTATATTTTCATTGTGCGATCAAAGTATTGTTTGTATTCTACCAAAAGTGACAATTCGTGGCAAATTTGAATACTTCGAAAAAAAAGTATACTAATAATATATTATTCTTTAAACATACTTGAACGTCAATACATAATCCGTGTTTTTGTAATTTCTTGTCCATGAATAAATATATGTAAATTTAAATCTTTAAATTATATTTTTGTTAGTTAGACTGAATTATTAAATATCATTGAAGGACTATGTAATATGGAATGAATTGGCGGTGTACGCCATGTTAGCCGCGCCATCTAGCCGACGTGTGCTGAACTAATAAATCTATTTAAAAATATCATTTCCATAATTATCTGCTATTTTAATTATAAGCAGTGCCCTTTCTAGTGAGTTTCTTCTAGATTTACATAATTCTGTAAAATATAACAATAATAAAAAAATGTATATAAAAGATTATTGAAATGAAAACATTTGGTTTCCTGTTTTATGACTTCTTCCTATTTTTTCATTTTTTATAGGAATTCAGTATATATAAATTTTCTATATATCTTTTTGACATTACACCATTACGACTAATTACTATGAATTTCCAATGTTGATTTTACATTACGAATAAAACCTGTAAAGCGCTCAAATTTAAAACAATGAAAACTAATTTTTTAGAAAATAATGACGAAAAGTTAAAATCTGGAGGTTAATATGATGAACAGAAATACATTTACAAATGAATCCTCCATTGTTCTGTTTATATCATCATTAAAAATATGTTTAGGAAATATAATGTAATCTATGTATACACCTATTACTTACCAACAATATTCGCAATTTTCGTAAAAAGCTTGACTGTATAAACGAGTTAAAATATATACGTACTATGAAAGTGTCAAACTTCATAAAAAATAGTCCAAAAACTTTTCGTTTTATCACAGAAGCACTAAATGAAAAAGAAATTTGTTATTTAATAAATAACATTCAAACAATTCAAATGACATTTACATTTTCATAATGAATTACACTGCCATCTATTGAAATAACATGTTTATATCCATAACGTGGGTTCATTTAATTATTTAATATTTCTTTGAGTTCAAAGTTTAGCACTTTACAGCAAGTTTTGCCTACTACAGATCTAATTTATAAACTTCAAAAAATTAGTTGATAAATCTATTCTGCAAGCATTGCAATTCCAAAATTAAACACAAAACTCAGTTGTGTGACTTCCACAAAATATCTTTATTGAAAAATAGTAACAATAGTTTCGCCAGCATTGTGACTTCTTCAGATTAAAATGTAAAGATAATCTTAGAGGCTTGTCTATGAATCTAACACAAACGGAATATATTCTAGTCGACTCAACTATTTTCAGGATCGGATGATATACAATTTCAATGTAATAAGTTTAAGTAACCGAAGAGAATTGTTCCAATCTACTTGGTTCCTCAGAAAAAATAAAAATTTCTGTTAACCAAAATAATGTCCTTTGAAGTATTTTACAAGTTTCTAAGTAAAAAGAAGCCAGACAGAGCCAAATCCCAAGCTCGAAGAAATTATACTTGAGGATGGCTTGAATTTTCACTGTTTTGTGGCCTTACGAATAATTTTTCTATAACGCAATCCTTTTCTGCACAATATCCGTACATAATTTTGTTAAAGGTAGTTACTGTTATTGTAGTCATCTTTGCTGTGTATTCAAGAATAATTCCGTTTGGTCCCTTATTGAAATATTGCATTGAATCTAACTTTGTTTCCAAATCCTAATGATGAGCCTAAATTTCATCTTAAATAACCCCACAAGCGTAAACTGTTTTTCTTCTAATATATTTCAAATGCGTTCGATTCTGTTTCATTTATAAATCGAATAATGATCCTACCTACATCAGCCAAACAGTTATGTAATAGTCTATGAAAAGGCCCTAAAAAAATTTATTAGATTGCAGATCCATTATTTTCTAACTTTATATCCTGTAATAAGTACTTTATATCAGACACTGATAACTCCTTCATTTCATCGGCGAATATACTTACAAATTTGATTAGTTGCATTTCATTTTAAAGGCAAATAAATAAAAGTAACAAAATTAAAGAAATCTTTTATTTAAAAAATAGATATTTTAAATTGCATTTAAGTAGCATTTTCAACAACGTCATAATTAATTTCTGTGGGCCAGTCTAAATTTATTGCTGTTACATCCAAGGCAATTATGTCGACTTCATCGTCAATAATTTCCCCTATATTGGGGATAGTCCTGCCAAAATCTCCGTGTACAAATTCCTTAACGTATGTCCCAGCTTGTGTATTCAAATGCAACTTTATAAGATTAGGTTTATCTGCAATTTTATACACAAATAAAGTTAAATATATTCAAGAACGAATACAAGAAATTACAAAAAATTAAATGCACCTTATTATGGACAATATTTAACATTAAAAAGTATGTAATTATACACACTATCGCTCAAAAGTTTAGATGCACTCACAAAATTGCAATAAAATTATGAATAACCACCCAAAAACTATTCATTATGTCATAAATCGTAAGAATATGTAGAATTAAAAGAAAGTGTAATATTAAATAGAGAAGTTATAACTAAGAAACTTCTTCAATAAGAAAAATATGTAAATGAAGTAATAAATTTTACGACCAAAATAAATATTAAGAAATGAAAAGTAGATGCTAAATGTGTGTTTCGTTAATAGGGGTGTGTTTGTAGAGTTGCGACTACAAAAAAAAGTTTGCCATCGATATCACAAGTGTTGGTCTATATTTTTAGGACAAACTGTAATGACATCAAACTATGAGATGTGGTTATATCGATGAAAAGAAACTTCAATAAATTTTGTACATAATTTTCACTAATTATTACATTAAAACATGTATACAATGCACTGCTAACAGTAAATTAAATAAATGATGTTACTAACCCACTCAATTGTTTCATTTCAGTAGTTAATGATTAAACTTTTGGACGGTAGTGAACACAATCAACAGTGACTAACTATCAGGTTGCTACATATGAAATGTCCGATTTTGTAAGGAATAAAAAAAGTCTAAATTTAAAAAAATATAAATATTTATTCTGCAAAATAGTCTCCATTTACATCAGTAGTTTGTTGCCAACGGCCTGGAAGCTGAAAAATTCCCTTTGAAAAGAAATCTAGGTTTTGACGGCTCACATATTGCTCAAACACTGCTATTACAGACTCCCGGTCAGGGAAGTCCCTATTTTTTAAGTGATTGTCTAAACTTCGGAAAAAATGAAAATCAGTTGGCGAAAGGTCAGGTGAATAAGGCGGGTGAGGGAGAATTTCGTAACCAAATTCCGAAAGTTTTTGGATTGTCTGTCGTGCAACATGAGGTCTTGCATTATCATGAAGAAGTATGGGTCCATGTCTATTGACTAGTGACAATTTTCCATGCATAGTTTCCAGTTGGGCACAATAGGACGCTGCCGTGATGGTTTCACCAGGTTGCAAAAATGAATAATGAATAATACCCTTACTGGTCCACCATACAGTCACCATAATCTTTCGCGGGTGAAGTGATGCTCGTGCATGCTGTCTTGGTGCTTCACCTCGATCTAACCATTATCATAAAGTATCCACTTTTCGTCACACGTTACCACTCGATGAAGAAACGGTTCAACTTTCTGTCGATTAGCCAAAGAGGTAGCCACCTCTAATCGACGGAGCTTTTTGGCTTCCGTTAATTGGTGCGGCACCCATCGATCGAGTTTCTTCACTTTGCCAATCGAAGAAAGTTGACGACTAATGGTGGCAATGGACACTTGAAATATTTCTGCAAGGCTACGCACTGTTGTCGACGGATTACTTTCAACTTCTACACGCAGCTCGTCGTCATTAACGGTGCTACGCGCATATCCGCAAGGCTCATTTTCCGAATCAAAATTTCCCTCGCTGAATTTTTTAAACCATCGCCGTAATGTGCGTTCATTACACGTGGTTTCACCGAACGTCTGATTAATTTCTCGCGTTGCTGCAGCTGCATTTAATCTCTTTTTAAATTGAAAGAAGAAAATTGCCCGAATATCTCTTGCCGACAGAATTTCCGTAGGCGAGACAAGGACAGATGTATTAATCTTTCCAAGAAATGGAACAGGTACACACTTCAAAATAAATACCCTTTTCTACAAATACAATAATAATTTTCACCAAAAACATACACGTCTTCACACAGGTGCGATTCAGTTCAGACTGAAGGAAAAACGGACATTACATTTGTAACAACCTGATACATACAATATTAAAAGTACCTTCAACTGCTGTAGCTCGCATTTCATAGATAATTTTCTTTCTAACAGCGAGAGGTCGTCTGTGCAGCACACGTATAGGAGTTTTCTGCAATATTTCCAATTTACCGAAGTTATTTATTTTATTTATTTGCGCTTCAGTGACCGGTCTTTTAGTCAAACATAATGCAATGTAATCTTTAGTCTTTTCTTCTTCACCTTCTTTAATTTTCGATAATTCGCCTCTAAAATTCATGGTAATTATAGTTAAAGTTAAGAAGTAAGCATAATAAGTATCTGCTGGTTTTGAGAAGAACCGTTCAATTTCCGACATTTCGATGCTATCACTGACATCTTCCTCTGAAGAAAGTAATAATTGATCCGGTCTAATTATCCCAGTGTCATTTATTTCAGAGGAAATTGCTAGCAACAAAATTAATCTGCTTAGAATCCAAACATCATTTAAAGCTGGTTTCACATATTTATTTTGCTTCTTTACGATGTTTAATGTTTATAAATAATTAAGCAGCAGATTGTTGTAATTTTTTCAATATGTCAACAATATTATCGTTTACAAGTTGGAATAGTGACTCCGAATCCAATGTACGAATTTTACAGTAAATTTATCCAAATAAAGTTAAAAAATATATTCAAATTCATTTATATTTCCATGAAGAATGATTGTAATTTTTGCGAACTATTTTACATGCGTTAAAAACAAAACTTACTGACTTATTGAAATACAAAAACAGCTTTATTCTAAGGGCGAGATTCAATATATGAAAACACAGTGAAATACCTTTCTACAAGTTGTAAATGTAACACTTTAATCAATTCAGACTTATTTATTTCCTTCTCTAACGTTCTAAATTCCTCGAAAGAAAATTTAGTCTTCCTAGGATCCAAAATCTCAATATAAAATGGTCGACCTTTCCCTAAACATCTGACGTCACAATCTTCCCTACCACTGGATGAAAATTTTAAATTACTCTCTGGAATGCTGTTTAAAATGCAATTGACATCTTTAATTTCTATTTATGTTTGAATACACAGCCAAACTAACCCAAATACGTGTTTCAATCCATCGAAGATAATTTCCTGCACAGAGGTTTCCATTGCTTTTACGCCATCAATGACCCATGGTGATTGACTCAATTCACGTGAAAACTTTAAATATTTTCCCGCAAAAAATACTGAATTATGTTTACATTCGATATCTTTTAGTGTTAGAAATTCTGTTGGGATTTCGGGAGGTACCGGGTATGCTTCCTTAAATGAACTAGATGATGTTATTGAAAGAGCTGTAAGAACACCTTTTCTGCTAAACAATTCTCCATTGTATTTTCTACGCTGAATGGACCTATCCTCATATAGTTTGGGTTGCATTTTCTTCATAGAATTGAGTTCCTTAAAAGAAATATACACAATTATTAAATATTAATCTTATTTTAATTTCTTAAAATAAATGTTTTGGGTCTTATATAATACAACCAATTTTTATTATTCTGTCAGGATTTGAAAATTGTTATTCTTTTTTTAAGAAAAACTGTCATATTATAAATTACGTTATTACCAATGTGCATGAATGGCCTTCTCAGAGCGATATAAAAAAAAAATGTGATAGATTCTGTATATATCATCATTGTTAATACAAATACATCTTTAAGTTAAATGAGATCTCATTATAGACATTAAATTTCTTTTTCTACAAACTAAAATTGGCCAAAATAAAAATGTGGATGCCGTAAGATCCAAACTTGTAAAGACAGAATTAAGTAACCATTATATAAATCTAGATAAACATATTTTTTAAATATATACCAAAATATTTGAATTCTATTAAATGTACTTGCTTTCATACTTCAATGTCCTTTTGATATTCCATTGATACATTTATAAAAAAATTACAAGTATCCGAGTTCTCAAATGTCTTTTCTAAATGTTTACCAATTTCATTTTTAACAAATATTTTCCACGCTTTGTTTAAAGGCAATTCAGCAATACCTGAAAATATACATTACAATTAAGTGCTAAAAATAAATAATTTACAAATACCATCGTAAAATTCCGGATATTTATCTTCGAGATATATTTTCATACTGTGCTCTCTAAGTAAAACAGTTGCTGGCATGCTAATTGAGCATGTGAATACACTGGTATCATATTGTTTTGCTGCTTCTAACTTTTTAGACTCAATAATTTCAACCAAAGAATTTTGTTGTAATAATCCTAAGCATACTATACAAGGATTATTTTTTATTCTCTTTGTTTCCAAGCTATCGCTTTCGTTATTGTCAATATTCTGTTTGGGAAAATTATGCTGCAAATATGGTAGTAAAATGTGTGAAAAATACACCAATTTCTAAGTTTCAAATACCTCCTGCAAATATGTATCTACATTTTCGAAATCGATGTTTTTTATGCATAAATATCTAGCTGCACATAATTTGCAACAACCTGAATTAAGTAAATCTTCGAAAATTTGAAATGCTTCAGTCATAATTGGTTCTGCATTGATTTTAATATTTTGTGTTATTGAATACATGCAACATGTTTTAGTTTAGGTTATGTTTTTCTATCATGCTTGTTCATTGATCTTCTAATACTTCGTACATGGATGGAGTCTAGAGAGAGAAAGATGTAATTACAATGCCTCTAATTTTATTATACTACCTTTACCATATAACTTGATAAAAAATATAACACGTCCTTTTATTCTCTCACCATAACTTGGAATTCAAGCATCTGCCACTAAGGGCAATAATATATAAAAGAAAAACTGTATTTATGATTATTTATGTTAGTAAAAGATGCATAATGAAATTGTCACATGTCTAAGACAACCCCACCACTATCTTTCTCTTTAGACTCCATTCATTTAAGAAGTATTATAAAATCAATGCACTTGTGACAATTATAGAATCTGCTACAAAGGTTTAATGGTTTTTCTAATATTTTCGACTAATTCTTATTCAATAGATCTTTTTTAATACAATTTTAAATATTCGTATGCCCGTATTATTAAATGAAATGACAATGTTTAATAGAAATTTATCTGTTAGGACATTATCAAGTCTCGATAATATCTTAAGAGATGAAACTAGAATTTAGACGGTCTTTTATTTATTCCTTAGTTTAAAAAACACTTTTATTTGATTAAAAAATCTATATTAATGCAATCCTACAAACTACATTTGTCCACACTGAATTATTGTAACAGGTATTTTTGGCTTGTTATTTGGGCCAGTCGGTACATTTTCAATTTTTCTCATTACTAATAATCCATCGATTACTCTCCCAAATACAACGTGTTTTCCATCAAGAAAATTACACTTTGCACAAGTTATAAAGAACTGGCATCCATTTGTGTCTTTTCCACTATTTGCCATACTAAGTAATCCTGGCCCATCGTGTTTTAAGGCAAAATTTTCATCCGGAAAAGTTCCTCCACCATATATACTCATTACACCAGTTCCATCACCCTAAAATATAAATTATATAAAAGAGTGTAATATTTAAAATGATATTCATACATTGACGAAATCACCTCCTTGAATCATAAAATCCTTAATTACTCTGTGAAAACTGGCCCCTTTAAAACCTAGTGGTACAGAATCTTTCCTAAATTCACCCGTGCAAAATTGTCGAAAGTTTTCACTAGTCTTAGGAACTACGTCTGCGAATAATTCAAAAATCATCCTGCCAATTTCCTAGAAATATAAATTTATCTAACATAACCTCTTGATTGTTGTAAAATATTTACGGTAGTTCCGACAGAAACATCGAAAAATACGACTGGATTAGCAGGATGTCTTAATTGGGTTTGTATCTGACTCCAACTAGGCATTGTACGTGGAAAAATACACTAATTACTAAATAAAATACCTGTATTATAAAATAATAACACACCAAACTTGCGAATTAAATTACCGCTCATATTATTTAAAATTAGCAGGTTGACCACAACAGAAAAAAAATATATCATTTATCATTATAGTTTAGAAACGAGTTTATTAAATATATATTTTTATTAGTATTTGAATTAAATGTTTGCGTTTTAATAATAACCGTTATTTACGTTAGACTACGAAATTAAATAACCACTTTAGTTCGGACAGTTTTAAATTCAAAACTTGTCAGATTTATTTGATCTCACGGTATTATAAAACAAACTATCTCAAACTATCTATTTCAAAATTTATTTATTTATTTTAATTAATATAAATATTTTTCATAACAAATAACTATATCACAGGATGTTTTGAATAAAAATTATAATAATAACAGTCCCGTTCGCAGTGGTAACTGTTAATGGTTGGCAATCTTTCATATATTTATCCAATTAAATAATCGTAGTCAATCCATTCATAATAGTGTCTAATATATTACTAGTAAATTGTAATAAGCCACTACCAACTGTCATTTAGACCAATTTTATATTTACCGTATAAAATTGTTACATAATATACAGTTTATTAAAAATCCTTTGCGCTCCTTGTTTTTAAGGAGTTATAGAAAAGCCTTTCCATGTTTGAATTTCATGAAATAATGCAAGTCCAGGGCTTTGAGTAGAACTAACCGTTCTAGCCCCCAATAATTTATATCGACAATCGAGTTCACCAAGTTCAACTCCGCATTTCAAAAAATCTTTCGCAGCATCGAGCTGTTTTTTATTTGGTAATCTATCTGAAAGTTCAAACTTTGTAATAACCATTGTGTTATTGATAAATTTATCAGTTATAAAAGCTTTATTAATTTAAGATGTATTTTCAGAAAGCAATTTCAAATAATAGTCGAACAATTTTTGCGCTTAGTTGAAGGTTCAAGTTTTCACATGCAGATTACTTCCTTACCGAAATGTCATTTAGTTGGTTATTTATTGTTAGTGTCACTAATGAATTTATTTTTAAAATAAATTAATTAAATAGCAAGAAGAGATATGATAACTTCGAATTATTATACCTACCGGTATAATTTCCAATAAATGCTAAACCAATAGCTTTCGTATTATAAGTTTTGGTATGGGCGCCAACTTTATGCCAACCTGCACCTTCGTATATATTTCCATCGCTGCCAACTAGAAAACTAAAAATTCTATAATATACCAATATTTAGTGAAATAATAAGCACATTACGTACTTGTAACCAATGTCATGAAATCTTAAAGTATCCATATGATAATTTTGTATATTTTTAAGTAAATCAGAACATTTATGCTCATCAGAACAAGTTGGTGTTAAAGTATGGTGTATAATAACATATCTTAGTGGTATTATGGAATATTCCACAATAGCAGGCGATCTAGCACCCCAACGGCGTCTAGATACGAATTTAGAGCAGCTGTGTGGAGATACTAAAACGATATCATTATTTACTATCATTATTTTATATAGAAGTAAATTACTTACCCGCATAAACAGTCGTTGCTTGAATTAAAAATATAATCTTTCCTAAAATCATTTTATTTATTAACTCTGTATTTTATATCACACTGTATATTAAAAAAAAAATCACAAAATTGTCTGTGTTTAGTGGGTTGCCCAACCTGTAATATGTCTGTGAATTCTTGTGATAAAAACATTCCAAATATGGTATTTAATATTCGTTAGATTTCTAAAGTTCTTGTGTTTTATGAAGTGACGTTTTGCAAAAAATCAACCTTTCCAGGCAGCTAAGAATGGATGATTTGTGTAAGTTTAGTTCTCATGCTTCTTTTTTCGTAGATATTGTTTACATAACCTCAAACAGTAGAATGAATTTGTTTCAATTTCATTTGTTATTTGTTTAGACTATGCCTTGTATGTATACATTTTTTTTTATTAGGTCAAGTAGCAGTAAGTTAATCTTATAAAGCAAAAAAAGACCAGATGCTTTATGTACATATCAAATCGAAAACCAAAAGAAGTGTTTGGAAGTTATAATTTATTATTTTTATTATCCTTAACATTACGTCATTTCTAAATATATATACGGGAATTATTAGTTATAAAATATAGATATGTGATTGTTTTTGCAGAAGTTATGAATTATTCATAAATATCGCATATGGCATATATTAATGAAGATGAGGTTTATATCTCTTGTATGCTTAATAGTCAATAATAATTGCGAAATAGCCCTACAGATCACAATATTAAATAATGTTCAAATATAATATACAGCGTGTTCCAAATTGATGATAACGAATCGTTGCATAGATTGAATAGAATTGTAATTATTTAAATGTCTATTTTTTAATTTAAATTTTGATATTAGTCTTCCCCCTTCAGTGTTTTCTTTAAATTAATAAGGACCTGCAATAAAAAATGTCAATTATATATTAATTTTGACAAATTTACTTATTAACTTCTTATATGTTAAAGTAGGGGTAACATTTATGTATATTCACAGTCCATATTTACCAGGTGTACCAGAAAATTATTACCGGTTTTTATAACAGATGTCGCTAGGCACAAGTATGCAATGTGTATGATTTGGCATATATGTCATTTTATTCTACTGATATCAAGCTTCAAAGCCATACATGTTATATTTTGCGAAAGTAACACCGTCAAAGGTTTATACCTCTTCGAAAATGTCGAATTTCGTGCCTCAAAAAGTGAAGCACACATTACTTTTCTTATTTAATCAAAAGAAAAAAGCTGCTGAAGGTCATCGTTTGCTGGTAGAAACTTACGGTGAGCATGCTCCAACCATAAAAGCATGTGAGACGTGGTTTCGACAATTCAAAAGTGGTGATTTCGATGCGCAAGACAAAGAACGTTCTGGTAGACTGTAAAAGTTTGAAGAAGCGAAGCTGCAGGAGTTATTGGATGAAGACCCAATCCAAACTCAAAAACAATTGGCAGAAGAATTCAATGTGGCCCAAGAAACGATTAGCGACCGATTACGAGCAATGGGAAAACTCCAAAAGATGGGGAAATGGGTCCACATCAATTGAATGACAAGCAAATGAAAAATTGAAAAATCGTCTGTGAAATGCTGCTTCAAAGGTATGATCAGAAGTCATTCCTGTATCGAATAGTGACAGATGAAAAATGGATTTATTTCGAAAACCCTAAGCGCAAGAAACCATGGTTATCACTTGGTGAATCTGACCCATCGACAAAGCCAAATCGTTTTGGTTGCAAGACAATGCTCTGTGTTTGGTGGGACCAGTGGTGTATTATGAACTGTTGAAATCTGGTGAAACCGTTAATACTGATCACTACTGACAACAAATTATTAATTTGAACCATGCATTGATAGAAAACCGTCCAGAATGGGCCCGAAGGCACGGTAAACTGATTTTACAACCCGATAACACGCCGTCTCATACAGCAAAACCGGTCAAGGAATCGTCGAAAGCTCTTGGATGGGACATAATATCGCACCCGCCGTACTCCTCAAACCTTGCCTCGTTCGAGTATCACCTTTTCGCAGCAAGGGGACTAGAGCTTGCAGAGCAGCAATTCGCTAATCGCGAAGAAGTCAGAAAATGGCTTGATGAATGGTTTTGCCCAAAGGACAAACAATTTATTTGAGACGGCATCCATAAATTGCCTGAAAGATGGGCAAGATGTGTAGAATCAAATGGCCAATACTTTGAATAAATAAATTTCTCCATTTTCTTGAAAATTATATAGTTTTTTACGAAAAAACCGGTAATAACTTTCTGGTACACCTGGTATTCGTTGAAAAGCACCTGCTTTTATATGTTTTTGATGATTTAAAAAAATGGGACTTTGAAAATTATAAACGGAAAATCTCGATGCTGTTCCATCAAAGGTATTTTTGATGCAAATTGGTTTATACGAAATTATCTTCAGCGTAGAAATGTGCTTCGTTGGGTATCCACAAGTTTTCAATAAGCCACTGTAGTGATTCATTTTTTCCACAGTTTTTTTCATAGAACTGCTGCTGCACTACTGCTGGTATATTGGTTTTAGATCCTGCTCAGCTTTGATTGAATTTTGTGCGCTTAATATTTTCTGTTAGTTAGTAAAGCCCCCGAGGATTTCTTTTTGGGAGTAGAATTTGTCTCCTCAAAATTTGTATAGGGTGTGCAACTTAATTCGGTTACTTTTTTTTGTAAAAAAATTCCATTATTTTATAATCAATATGAATGAACATATTATTCAAAGTATTGTCCATCGGAAGCTACAACTTTTCACCATCTTTCAGCCAATTGATGGATTCCTTCCCAAAAGAATCGTTCATCCTTTGAGGGTAAGAACGAACTAAGCCAATTTTTGATTCCTTCAACTGGAGTGAAGCGTATTCCAATAAGGGCATTCTGCATCGATGGAAGTAAATAGTAGTCAGAAGGGGCAATGTATGGGCTATAAGACGGATGAGATAAACCTTCCCAGCCGCTGTTTTCCAAATAGTTTTTAACTGGTCTTGCAACATGAGGCCGAGCGTTGTCCTGATGGAATAATATAGACTCGTGTCTGGTCGAATATTTTGGTCATTTTTCGTCGATTACTCTCTTCAAACGACTTAATTGTTGTCTGTACAGCTCGTCCGTAATAGAATCACCAGGTTTTAACAGCTCATAATGGATAACACCCGTCGAATCCCACCAAATAGACAGCATTACCTTGGCACCATGAATATTTGGCTTCGCCGTTGATGTTGATGGCTGGCCAGGCTTTACATAAGATTTTTTTCGTTTTGGATTATCGTAATGAATCCATTTTTCATCACCAGTAATGATTCGATGCAAAAACGACTTCTTTTTATGGCGTGCAAGCAGCATTTGCGACATGCAAAATCGTCTTTCAACGTCTCTTGGCTTCAATTCGTGTGGTACCCAATTCCCTTGCTTTTGGATGAATCCCAATGCTTTTAAAAGTTTTGAAATGGCTTGGTGAGTTACTCCCAATGTTTCTGCAAGTTATTCTTGCGTTTGACATGAATCTTCACCCAGTAATGTTTCCAGTTCCTCGTCTTCAAACTTTTTTGGTTGACTTGGACGCGGTCTGTCTTCAACGCTGAAATCACCGCTTTTAAAGTGTCGATACCATTCACAACATGATTTTTTGTTGGAATAGATTCACCATACACTTCTGCAAGCAATCGTTGAGCATCAGCTGCATTTTTCTTCCAATTAAAGCAGAGAATTAAAACTTCCCGCAATTGTTGTTTATTTAACACAAATTCAGACATTTTCAATGAGCTCAAAAATAATGTTGTTGTACAAAATTCAAAACAATGTTACTAAATATGGTTGACAGATGTCAAACCAAAACCAGCTATCATACTCAACTATATACAACAACTAACGACCTCCATTGAAAAGTAACCGAATTAAGTTGCACACCAATAATTCGTTTTGGTTGCATGGGAGTGTGGGGATTGGGAAGTGGAACACGAGCATTACGTCCTAAATTGTGATAACTACGTAAATCAATAGCAAATATTTCATAATTTTCCTTGAAAACTTCTTTCCATTTATTTATTATTGCTGCTATATATTGGGGAAATATAATAAATAATAAATCAATTTATTTATAAACAAAAAGAATTTTTCATTAATTTATCAATTAGTACATAAAATATGAGATCTCTCATCGTATTATTATAAAAACAGTCATTTTTAAAAGTTCTAATCTACACCTTGTTATTTAGGTTTTGTGGTAAAACCTTTCCATCCTTGTATTTCACGAAAAAGGGCATCGCCTGGACTTTCAGTGGGCCTGACACTTCTAGCTCCTAATAATTTGTACCGCGAATCTAGACCTTTCAATGCCACTCCGCAATCAATAAGTTTTTTTCCAGCTTCTAATTGTTGCGGCGTTGGTTTTTCGGCTAAAATGTGTAATTTTCAATTAGCAACAAGTAATTTAGTATACGACAATTTTGTAACTAACATGTAAAATCACCGATGAAAGCAACGCCAATGGAATTCCTATTGTAACCTCTTGCATGTGCTCCTAACCTATACCAGCCAGCTCCTTCGTAAACGTTGCCATCGCCTCCAATTAAAAAGCTGGAAAAAGACATGAATATAAATATATTTAGAAACAAGACCACATTCCTGTTTTATGTATTTGTATTTTTTTAATTTTCCATGCTTCAATCTGTAATATCTTTATGGTTTCTTTATCTGAAAGTTGATAAAAATCGGCGACACTTGTAGGCTCAGTTTGTAAGTCGAGGTGAAAAAACTGTTTTCTTTTAAACAAATGTTTGAATATTAGTGTATCGAAGTTAATAGACAGCTTAACGAGCAAATATGGCTAGCAACAGCGCTTTGTATTTGGAAATTGGCAAAAAAAGCGCTGTTAGAAAAAAAGATATTGGAGCAGACAAGTTGTTTGGAACACAAATTGGACAAATTGTTGGGAGAGTTAATGAAACTGTTGGAATAGTTAATTGATTGCTGAAAGATATCTAAAATTATGGTTAAAGACAAAATAGAAGGGTGAAAAGCGACAATGAATGATCTTTCTTCGGGACAATTCACGTTCTCACATTTTGATTATTTAAATCGCAAAAATTCAGACTGACACGTCCTCGTATATTCCTCGTTGGCTAAGTAGTTATACAAACACTTGCAAAATCAGGGATAACGTAGAAAAAGTTTCCAGTTGCATGAAAATCCTACAGTTTACTCGTGGAAGTTCTCTTTGTTTCTGAACAGTGTAATACAGTAGTCTTATTATGAACCTCACTGCTTCAAGAAGTTATATGTTCAACAAAGTAAAGTTACATAACTGACGTTATATTTAGGCATGCTTATAGAGCATGTACTTATTCTTTTTCTTATACTGACTAATTATAAGTTAATATACTTAAAACATATGTACATACACAGTCTGTCGCAGAGAAAACCGAAGTTTTTTAAAACAGTAATTCTTAGTGGCGTCACTTATTAATAAAATATGCGTCGGTAAGGTAGATCTTTCAGCAGTGTCATGTCAAAATATCATGATATTTGCATCATTAGAAGCAGAGAAATTGCAGATAAAGTAGCAGTGTGTATTTGGCATTCGTCGATAAATTAATTTTGAATAAAGAGCAAATATCAAGTTCTAATTTAAAGTCGGTAAATCGTACAGACATAAATAACGACGGACATCCTGGTACAAAAAAATCTGTGGTTACGAAAAATAACATCGAACTTGTGCGTGAATTTATTACAATACATTGATTTTATATATTGGGTCTGGGAAAAAGTTCGTGGCGTTTTTTAGTAAAATTCAACTGGTCCCCGCATGGCGCGTGGACGAATATAAACCGAATATGCTCCATTATTATCGACAATGTTTATTTTTTTGGTATCCATGATCCCATCGGTGAAAAACTTCTGTGGTTTCTGGTCGAAAAACTGAATCAAGTAGTTTTCACAGGCTTCTTTTGAAACCAACTTAATTCCATTGAGAGAGTTCTGCAGAGATCGAAACAGATGATAGTCAGAGGGTGCTATATCCGGACTGTAAGGTGGGTGCATCAAAACTTCCCAACCAAAAATTTTTGACGGGTCATCAAAGAAGTGTGTGGTCGGGCGTTGTCATGATGGAAGACAACACCTTTCCTATTAATCAATTCGGGCCGTTTTCTTTCAATCGCCTGGCGTAATCTCTCTAGTTGTGCACAGTAGAGTTGAGAATCAATCGTCTGACCAGTTGGAAGTAGCTCGTAGTGGACGATTCCCCTCCAGTCCCACCATACACACAGCATCACTTTTTTTGGCGTCAATGTTGGCTTAGCGAACGCTTGTGACGGCTCACCATCCTTTATCCACGATCTTTTACGCTTCCGATTATCGTACGTAATCCATTTTTCATCTCCGGTTATTAAACGTTTCAGAAACGGCTCGATTTCATTCCGTTTCAGCAGCGCATCGCAGATGTTAATTCGGTCCATCATGTTTTTCACGCTCAACTGATGAGGAACCCATACGTCAAGCTTTTTTTTGTAACCAGCTTTGTGTAAATGGTTCAAAACAGTTTTGTGGTCAATGCCTAGCTCCATGCCAATATCGACACTGCTGATATGCTTATCTTGTTGGACTTTTTCAAGAATTTCATCAGATTTTTCAGTGATTGGACGACCGGAGCGTGACTCATCTTTCACATTGAAATTTCCAGAACGAAAGCGGCCGAACCATTTCCGCGCAACAGATTTCGATAAAGTACCTTCACCGTACATAGCACAAATTTTATCACAAGCCTGCGCAGCGTTCTTCCCCTTATCATAATAATATTGCAGAATATAGCGAAATTTCTCATATTCTTCTCCATTTTCAAGTGCGAATAACTTTCCAACCACTGCACCGATTACAATGTTTCTACGCTCAAACTAACGTTCGGAAGGTCATCTAAAAAACGAGCCGTCGGTGGTGTCGCTGTGAATTGTTGTTCTTTAGTTATCTGCAAACAATGCCATCTATCGGGAAAAACGCCACGAACTATATATATATATATATATATATATATATATATATATATATATATATATACACGAGGGTAGTTTGACAAATAGTGAGATTGGAAAAGAAAAACGAATTTTTTAAATACAAAATAATTTTTATTTTTCAATATATTCTCCTAAAAAAGTAATACATTTATTCCAACGGTGCTCCAATGCCCTTATGCCATCTCTAAAATGCGATTCCGGAAGGCTTGCAAAATACTCATTTACGAAGATGATAAACTCGTCTTTAGACGAAAATTTCTTTCCACCTAGTGCCGTTTTCAATTTTGGAAAAAGGTGGAAGTCGGAAGAGGCTAGATCCGGCGAATAAGGCGCATGCGGTACTAATTGAAAATGCAACTCGTGGAATTGGGACATCGCAACTGTGCTGGTATGCGAGGGAGTGTTGTCTTGGTGAAACAGAATTTTATCTTTGCCATTCCTGGCCGTTTAGCACGAATCTCAACATATAATTTTTGTAGAAGTACTGCATAATATTGTCCGTTTATTGTGGCACCTTTTTGAAGGTAATCAATGAGCAAAATGCCCTTTGAATCCCAAAAAATTGATGCCATCACCTTGTTTGCCGATAAAGTGGTTTTCGTTTTCTTTGGAGGTGCCGAACCACGTTCTAACTATTGTTTCGACTGTTGTTTAGTTTCGGGTGTACTGTAGTGTATCCAAGTTTCATCGCAAGTAACAAATCGCCTACAAAAATCAACCGGATTCCGCTTATAAAGGTCCAAACACTTATTGGAAATGCGCAAACGAGTGAACTTTTGATCAGTCGTAGCAGTCGCGGCACCCATCTTGCCGAAAGCTTGGAAAGGCCCAATTCTTTCGCTAAAATGTGGTTTACGCGTTCTGTTGAATTGTTTACCATATCTGCTATCTCTCTCACTTTGAGTCGTCGATCTTGCGTAATAATATTATGGATTTTTATAATCATTTACTTAGAAGTCACGATTTTGGGTGCTCCAGAGCGCGCTTCATCAACACAGCTTGTTCTACCACGTTTAAATTCATTTACCCATCTACTTATTGTGGCGGATGATGGAACAGATGTACCTAATGTTTCCCGTATCTCATCTTTTATTTCGGTAGCTTTCATACACTTAATTACGAAGTATTTAATCACCGCACGATAATCTGCTTTTTCCATTTTAACAAAACAACGTGTTGCTTCTTTTTCAATCAGCTGTCAAAAATAAACTAATCAACCGATTTATCTAAATATCGGAATGTAAACATATAAATAGGCAGCCTAAATTACAGTGCATTTGTTTTACCAATTAGAGCACCACCTATGTGTCATTCTCACTACTTGTCAAACTATCCTCGTATATATATATGTATGTACATATATGTATTTAATGGATTTTCTTTTGTAAATTTACAATTTTCTACAAGAAAAAAACTGTATGTACTTACAAATATTTATATATAAAAAAAAATGTTATTAGTTTCGATAGAAAATATAGGAAAGTTCATTTATACACATATAATGCATATATTGTTTTGTAATATTACTTAAAAACATTATTTTGCATAATGTATTCACTTTCATGGACGTCAACTCTATTAATTGGTCATTAATATTTTCATCTACTTTAAGTAAGCATCAACATTTTTTGTGAAGCAAGTTGTAGTCGCTATAAATAAATTATTTGTTACCAGTTCTGCAGTTTATAAATTGTATCTGTTCAGCTGGAAATTATAATCCATACTTATTGATTTCATTACACTGAAGTAATTTAATAGAAAGTCAGCATAATTTTTAACAAACAGTACTACAACAGTATCCATGAGGGATATAATGATAAAAACTCGTTTCGAAAACCTTTTTTTAAATACAGAAAGCATTAACATGTATTTTTATTTAAAAAATCCTGGTGCATTTTTAATATTTTTAATTTATTACAAGTAATTGGAATAATATAAAATTCGATTATCTGTTTTTTTTTTCATCAATAATAGTTATTATTAATTTATAATTATTTGAAATAAATGGGATTTTTAATCACTTAAGGTTGATATATAAGGTCTAGTAAAAAGAAATCCATTATTTTTGCATTAAATTGAAGGTTTTATTTAGCATAGTTAGAATGATCCGACTTAGGTCAAATATGCACCGTTTTGTTCGATAACTTGTTGCCATTTTGAAGGTAATCTCATAATGCCTCTCTCATAGAAACCCTCGTCCCTATTAGCAAAAAACTGGGACAGTCGATTTTCACAAACTTCTCTTGAGGCGAATTTTTCACCAGCAAAATCATTCGCCATAGACAGGAACAGGTAGTAATCACTTGGTTCTAGGTCCGGACTATAAGGTGGATGCATAAGAACCTCCCAACCAAACTCCCGGAACTTCTGGCGAGTCACTATCGATGTGTGTGGCCTGGCGTTGTCCTGATGGAACACAATTCCTCTCCTATTGGCCAAAGCTGGCCGCTTCTGGGCGATTGCTTCCTTCAGACGGTCCAATTGTTGACAGTACAGGTCCGAATTAAGAGTTTGGCCGTAGGGAAGCAGCTCATAGTAGATAATTCCTTGCCAATCCCACCAAACACACAGCAAAACCTTCCTGACCGTCAAGCCTGGCTTGGCCACCGTTTGCGCCGGCTTACTACGGTTCGACCACGACCGTTTTCGCTTGACGTTGTCGTAAGTTATCCACTTTTCATTACCAGTAATCATCCGCTTCAGAAACGGATCGGTTTTGTTGCGATTCAGCAGCGATTCGCAGATGTAAATTCGGTCCATGAGGTTCTTTTGCGTTAACTCGTGTGGCACCCATACATCAAGCTTCTTTTTGTATCCAACCTTATTTAAATGGTTCCAAACGGTTTTTGTGCAATGTTTAGCTCCTGGGCAATCGAAACAGTGCTTACATGACGGTCGGACTCGACGATTTCCATTATTTTATCGATATTTTCGACAATTGGCCTTCCAGAGCGTGGTGCATCTTTGACATCAAGATTACCGGAACGGAATCAACGAAACCAATATTGCGCATGATTGATTGTTACAGTATCAGGACCATAAACACTATTCACATTTTTAGCCGCCTGGCTTGCGTTTTCGCCTTTATCGAAGAAAAACTGTAAAATATGGCGTATTGTAACTTTGCTGGTGTCCATCTTTGACGCGGGCTCAAACAATATTAAGTCAAGTAATCACAAAACTGTCTGAGAAGTTCGTTTAGTACGAAATCTTATCTTTCGAACGCCATGTAGCGGAACGCGATCGCACTTATACAACGCGAGATACAGATTACTAAAGCCATCTATTGGAAAAATAATGGATTTCTTTTTACTAGATCTTATATAATCCCTTTGCAAATTAATTTTCGTATCCTGTATATGTATTTCGACAACTAAGTTGTCAGCATAAGCGAATAATTAAACAGTGTCGCACCTGGAGAACTACGGCAAAAACCTGCACGAAACAAATTCTATAAACGATCTATACTGTCGAAAACTAAAACGCACACTGCGTTTTGACTGTGTTGGCTGTGTTGAACACTGATTTCGGTCCTAACCACAGCTACTTCTTTCTACTTCTTTTTGCTTTGTTGAAGTTAGGGCTTAGTCCTTTTACTCTTAGTCCTGGCGTTGAGTAGTCCTGATATTGGTTGCATTGTTGCTATTATTGCTCGCTCTCTTCACTTGCGATTTCCATCCGTGGTCGCTTATATTTGAAGTGTTGTGTATTCTGTTACCGGTGTAAGTGTCGGGTTTGTATGAGTTTTCATCTGTTTATAGAAGCTTTTGGCTTGATTTTTAATGTGTGTAATGAGTGATTCAAGCCTAGCTTCTTTGTGTATTTGGGAGTTTCGCACGTAGTACGGCGCCCTGAGTGACAACCGTAGTGTTTTGTTTTGGAAGGTGTTTAATCTTGTTTTATGTGTCTTTTTGATTTGTACCCATTTCGGCGATGCGTATGTGAGTATTGGGCGTATTATCTGTTTGTATATGTAACCACAACTCATCTCTCTTTGCCCTCTTATACGATAGACAAGGGAGGGTGCAATAAACTCATGCAGGTACCTTTCTTTTAGGGTTGTTTAAGACCAGAATACAATTTCTTTTAAAATTATGTGAAATGAATATGCAGTGTGCGTTTTGGCTTTCGACGGTACAGATCGTGTACAGAATTTGTTTTCGTACCGGTATTTTTGCCGTAGTTTTCCAGGTGCGACACCGTTTAATTATCTGCTGATGACGACAACTTAGTTGTCGAAATACGTATACAGAACACGAAAATTAATGTGGAAAGGGGCTATATATCAACCACAGGCTCCATCAAAATTACCTATGAGATTTTGATACTTTGAAATTTACTGTTAAAATTATCTGCAGCCAAATAAAGACCACTCATAAAACAGTTTTTACACATCATTTGTACAAAATTGTAATACATATACATATAAATGCATGAGTGAATGAAATTTAGTAATAGTTAAAGGCCTACTTATAAGAAGCCTGGCTATAAATTGACTTGAATTACCTGGAAAAATTGATAAGTACAATGCTGAGAATATGCGAACCCGTAATACGAGCCAAAAAAGGATATATGAAAAAAAATTGTAATTATTTGAGATTTATTCTTTGTATATATTATTGTTTTTCAATATACTTAGTATTTGTAAATAAAACTAGTTAAAAGTCTCATTATATATATTATATATTTATTTTTCTAAAACGTCTTACTGCTTCCAAACTTCGTGACGGTAGTGTATATTTCTTAAGAATCCTGACACATTTTTTAATATTTTTAATTTAATATAAATGATTAGAATAATATAAAATTTAATCATCTGGTTTTTTCTTAAATTTATTTCGTTAATAATATTTTATTAATTTATTATTATGTAAAATAAGTGAAATTTTTACTTCGAAATTTACTGTTAAAATTATCTGTAATCAAATCACGACTGAGAGAAATTACTTCAATATTTTCATTAAAACCAGTTCCTACACATCATTTATTCAAGATTACAATACACGAATGTTAAAAGGAATCATTCTATTATTAATAACACCCTATCTACTACATATGTTTCACCGATATCACGGATCGTCAGGCAGATTTGTGTTATTAATGAACGATTCCTTGGTAGCGTCTATCATATCATTTCGATACAGAAAAATAACGAATAACAAGCGCCTTCGCGCGTTCAGTATAGTGGACAACAGAGGTAGGCGCACATTTATTATTTTCAAAAATTATACGGACTTCACTTTAGCCCGTGTAATTTTTAATCACAATATTAATCATCATAAAAAGTCGTTTCGATAACTTTTTTTAAAGTATAGCAAGCATTATTTCTTGTTTAAGAATCTGGACACATTTTTAATATTTTTAATTTATTATAAGTAATTGTAATAATATATAATTTATTCATCTGTTTTTTCTTAAATTTATTTAATTAATAATAATATTTTATTAATTTATTATTAGGTGCGCAACTAAGTTCTCGCTGTTTTTTGATGAAAATGCAACTGTATTGTGAAAAAATGTTTACAAATGAATCATTCAAAATATTGCCCATCGCTAGCGACAACTTTTTCCCGTCCTTCTGGCAGAGATCGAATACCGTCACGGTAGAAGTTTTCGTCTTTTGAGGCTATCCACGAATCAAGCCATTTTGAGAAGTCTTCATATGAGCGGAACTGCTAATTAGCCAGACCATGTGCCATCGAACTGAACAAGTAATAATCGGATGGCGTAATATCTGGGGAACATGGCGGGTGAGGTAGGACCGCCCATTTGAGCGTTTCTAAGTAGGTTTTAACGGATTTGGCAACGTGAGGCCGAGCGTTGTCATGCTGTAGAATCACTTTTTCGTGCCTCTGCTTGTATTGCGGCCGTTTTTCGCGCAGGGCTCGGCTCAATCGTATCAATTGAGTATACCGTTCCCCAGTGATGGCTTCGTTCGGTTTCAACAGCCCATAATAAATAACACCGCCCTGGTCCACCAAATACACGGTAAAACCTTCGCAGCGTTAATATTCGGCCGAACCGACGACGTAGAAGCATGACTGGGCAGTTCCCATGATTTTGTTCTCTTTGAGTTGCTGTAATGAATCCATTTTTCGTCACCCGTAACGATGCGATGAAGAAAACCCTCCTTTTTTTGCCGCTGGAGCAGTTGTTCACAGACGAAAAATCGACGCTCAACGTCTCTTAGCTTCAAATCATAAGGAACCCAAGTTCCTTGTTTTTGAATCATTCCCAACGCATGCAATCGCTGGAAAATAGCTTGGCGGGTAACTCCTAATGCTGAAGCAAGCTGTTTTTGCGTTTGGCACTAATCCTCATCGAGCAATGCCTCCAATTCAGCTTCTTCGAAGGTTTTTGGTCTTCCTTCGCGCGAACGGTAGTCAACATCGAAATCACCGTCTTTGCAGCGACGGAATCAATCACGGCACGTTGTTTCACTTAGAACAGCATTTCCGAAACTTTTTGGAGTTCTCGATGCCCTTCAGTCGCCGTTTTCTTCGAATGAAAGAAGAAAAGCAACGCTTCCCACAAATGACGATTATTTGGCACAAAATCAGACATTTTTACACAACCAAAAGTATATGACGCAAAAACAAAATCACTAATGTGTCAAAGCGGTTTGTTTACCATATGTCTACGCTTGGTTTATGACGTCATTGTTATGTCACAATCGACCAGCACTTACTATTGGAGCCATCTCTTGAAAAACAGCGAGAACTTAGTTGCGCACCTAATATTATTTGAAATAAGTGAGATTTTTTACTTTGAAATTTACTGTTAAAATTATCTGCAACCAAATTAAGATCACTCGCAGATTTGGAGAAATTCCTTCAGTATTTTCATTAAAACCAGTTTCTACACATTATTTTTTCAAGATTATATTGGTTTCATTGCATTACAGAAGCCGGTGTTAAAACACAATATTATCCACCATAAACACTCGTTTCGAAAACTTTTAATATTTAGAAAGCATTAAACTATATTTTTTAATTTAAGAATCCCGACACATTTTTTAATATTTTTAATGTATTTAACTAGTTACAATAATATAAAATTTAATCGTGTTTGTTTTTTAAAATTTACTTCATTAATAATATTTATTATTATTTGGTAAATGAGATTTTCACGTTTATATTTGATGTTAAAATTACCAATCAAATAAAGACCACAAATTGGAAAAGATGTCTTTGGTATTTTCATATTAAAAAACAGTTTTTGCATATGTTCAGAAGTTTTCTAGCACCCTGTATGTTCTAATAAGAATTTTCATTTTACTTGCAAAATTAATTGAATATATTTTATGTTGTTATCCTTACACTCTCTATTATTTTATTTATTACTTTTAATAGAAATGTGAAAATCTTGCACGGCCATTGTATCGAACAAAGAATTTTCCTGTTTTTAAATGAATATGGAAACTGTATTCTAATAATCGTTTACTTACTTGTAACCAATATCATCAAAATTTAATTTGTCCATGTGATAAGCCTGCATGCTAACTAAATTTTTCGAACAGCTACTTTCATCTGAACACTTAGAAGTAACAGTGTGGTGAATGATTACGTATTGTAAAGGAATGATAGTGTATTGTATTTTGCTTGCCTCTCGACCACCCCAACTAGTTTTACTTATTATATTCGGGCACACATCTGGCAATTCTAAAATATAATCAGTTATTTCTTGGATATTACGCAAAGAAATGTAACTTACTTGCTGCAAACGCCAGGTAGGTTTCAATTGCTAGTACAAATGTTAGCAGAATGTTCTTCATTTCTTTCTCGTGCCGTGAAATGGACTATATCAAAACAACTTTGAGACTAACCGGGGACAATTGCTTTGATGTTTTTATACGTAGATTTATTTAACGAAGCTTACTCATTTTTCTTGTTATTATTGAGAGTGGTAGGTCGCTGAATGACTGGAAAGTGTTGTATTACAAATGTTGTTCATTTTATCACTTTTAAAGTTGCATACCTAGTGAATTCTTTGAAATAAAGATTTTGTCACGAACACGTTTTTGTAGAAAAGTGCATTTTTAAAGTAGTAGCTAGAAATTTTCATATCTATTATTGTTGCTAATTGATAATTCAGGAAACGTATCTGAAATCTAAACGTAATTTTTTTTCTGTAGAAAATAGTTTCGGATACGTATTTCAATACGAGGGTCGTCCGGAAACTGATACTCGTATTTAAATGAAACACTAATTAATTAAAAATTTTTTAAGGAACGTTTTATTTTACATTTTTATACCGCATACTACAGGGTGTTTCAAAAAGAATATACGTATTTCGAATGCATATATTTATTAAACTTTAAGACATACGAATATGAAACTTTCCACACGTATTTACGAACCTCTCAAGTTCAGATTATAGATATTCAATTTGTCCTCCATCAGTGACACGAACAATATCACATCGATACTCAAATTCCTCCCATACTCGGGCAAGCACGTCCTTCCTCACCACTTTTCCAGGTTCTGTGGGAGTGGTGGTACATAAACTTTGTCTTTAACGAAATCCCACAGGAAGAAGTCACATAGTGTCAAATCCGGTGACCGTGGAGCCCAGCCGAGACATGCTAAGTCACCAGCTCCTCGACGACCAACCCAACGGTTCTTTAGAGTTTCATTCAGATATTCACGCACTTGGTAACTCCATTGAGAGGGAGGGGGTGCCCCGTCTTGTTGAAAAATGAAGTTGTCTTCGTGCAGCCTCGGAAACAACCAGTTTTGTAACATAGCGAGACACTGCTGACCGTTAACCGTGTTTCCATCAAAGAAGAATGAGCCGTAAACAGATGATAGGGGACAATGCACAAAACATATTGATTTTAGACGAATCTCGTACATGTTCAATGCATGTGGGTTCTGTAGACTCCAAATTCGAACATTGTGTTTGTTTACCAGACTACTAACATAGAAAGTCGGTTCATCCCTGAACACGATGCGTCGTGCGTCAGTAGCATCGTGAATCTCGTTACAAAATGCCACACGTTTCCGTTTGTGATCAGGACGCAGAGCTTGTAACAACTGTAACTTATACGGCTTCATAATCAATCGACGTCTTAAAACACGCCAAATTGTTGTTGTAGGCAGTTGTAACTCCCGACTGGCACGACGAGTTAATTTTGAAGAAAAGCAGTTTGAATTCGTGCAACATTTTCTTCAGAAACACGAGGGCGACCAGGACTCTTTCCTTTAAATACACATCCTGTATCTACAAACTGTCGATACCATCTGCGAATGTTCCACCCATTCGGAGGATCAATTTGGTAGCTCAACCTGAAACGTCTTTGCACTGTAATCACGGAATTGCACTTCGCAAACTCGAGAACACAAAATGATTTCTGCTGCGGAGTAGCCATTATAAACATATGACGGTTATCAAGAAAAATAGAAGACAGCTGACATCTAGCGGCTATTAAATAAACTAGACTATGTATTCGTTTCTCCAACAGTCGAGTCGAGGCGCAGCGATCGATAGTTTGGACAAAATTGTACTTTGTAATACGTATATTCTTTTTGAAACACGCTGTATTTTCTATATATTTCCCATTTATGTTCAAACATTTATCGTATCTTGTATCGAGTCTTTAAATACCATCATAGAATTCTGCCATCATTTCAATAAGAAAAGTTGTGATCTCTTCATCGTTTTAAAAACGTTTTTCTCCTATAAACTCTTTCACTTTGGTGAAGAGACGTCAGTCACTAGGGGCCATGTCAGAGCTGTATGGGGAATGATTGAGAATTTCTCAGCGAAGAATTTCTATCGCTTTCACGGCAATATGAGGCCGCACTTAGTCATGCAGAAACACGATACCACTAGACGGCATTCCGCGCCTTTGATTCTTAATTGACCGCCGAGATTTCTTCAGTACCATATGCATCTGCGTTTATGCTGGCCATTCACTACATGAACTCAATAAGCAAAATCCTTGTTGGTCGCAAAACACTCCTCTCATTAATTTAGAAGTCGAGATCATTTGCTTGAATTTCTTGGTCTAGTCGGTGAACCGGCATGATGCCCCTGCATAGATTGACATTTGATTTCAGGTGTAGCATAGGAAAGCCAAGTTTCATCCTCTGTCATTAGAGAAAGAAAGTAATTTCCTTCATTTGAATAGCGCTTTAAAAAGCTTCAAACCCAGAGACTCTTCGTTTCTGTTTATGTTAGTCTGTGACCATGCGAGAAATCCACCTGGCACAAATTTTTCCATTTTTTAAGATGGATTGTAACAACTTCGTGGATAATAGTATGAAACTTGTTTGAAAAATTCTCACTAGTAACATCCAAAGTCAAACGCCGGTCTCACTTAATCAGTTCGTCTACAGTCCGCAACAAATTACTCGCGATGATAGATGGAGGGTCACTTCGTTCTTTGTCATGGACATTCTCTCTTCTAGCATTAAAACTTTAACACCAACAACGCACAGATAACTAATCCATCACTTCACCGTATACGTCTTTGATTTACCTAAAAACCACAATTTGCCGCACATTTTTAGTGTTCAGATGACGAAGTACAGCTCTCACTTTATAAACGGCGGCACGCTCAATTCTTTGACATTTTGATGGCTCACCAAAACAACCCTGACTGCCAGAATACGATACGAACTTGTATGAAGTTCCTGTTTAATTAAATGGCGCCGAATAGTAAAAAGATGCGCAGAAACACGTGTCGATTCACGAAGACCCTATTAATAATTAATACATTTTCAGTTATAGTGCGTTTTAAGATATTTTAATTTTACCAAGTAGTAGTAAGTACTTTTATAGCACTCCCTGCAGTGAGGGATTAATGAAATTTAAACACATGTAAGATGTGAGCTGTTCCTTATTTTAATAGCCAGAGTGGTATTAAACAAATTGCGTTTAAGTAAGCGAACTTGATTTGCTTATTTATGTATATTAGTTCTGGGGCATTACAGCTTAACATTTAAGTAAGTAATATAGTACTATATACATTTTCGTTAGTCGCAAAATATAAATTGTAAGGTGAGAAAGTTTATATCTTATTATGAGCAAATGTGGAGGTCTTTAGGCGTCATCGAGTCACAGTTTTCGTTACTTATTTCATATTGCTCACCTTCGCTGTCTTCGAATATGAAATAAATGACGATAACCGTGACTCGGTGACGGATATAAATAGTATCGCAAAAAAGATTCATCTGGTAACGGGTGTTTTTTTTAGAGGTATAGAACTTTGAAATGAGACGTAGTCTAATCTGGAGGGCCAATTTTCGATGACTTTTTCCAACATTTGTGGCCGTATATCGGCAATAACGCGGCGAATGTTGTCCTCCAAGTGGTCAATCATTTCGGGCTTATCGGCGTAGACTAGCGACTTCACATATCCCCACAGAAAATAGTCAAGCGGCGTTAAATCGCACGATCTTGTAGGCCAATTCACGTGTCCGAAACGTGAAACTATGCGGTTACCAAACGTTTCCTTCAATAAATCAATTGTGGCACGAGCTGTGTGACATGTTGCGCCGTCTTGTTGAAGCCACAACTCCTGCACATCATGATTGTTCAATTGAAGAACGAAAAAGTCAGTAATCATGGCTCTATAGCGGTCACCATTGACTGTAACGTTCTGGCCAGCTTCGTTTTTAAAGAAGTACGGACCAATTATTCCACCAGCCCATAAAGCACACCAAACAGTCAGTTCTTCTGGATATAACGGTGTCTCAACATACACTTGAGGATTATCATCACTCCAAATACGGCAGTTTTGTTTATTGACGTATCCATTCAACCAAAAGTGAGCTTCATCGCTAAACAAAATTCGATTATGAAAATCGGGATCGACGGCAATCTTGTTTTGGGCCCATTCACCGAATCTACGCCTTGCTAGGTGATCGTGTGGCTTCAATTCTTGCACGAGTTGGATTTTGTAAGCACGCAAACCTAGATCTTTCCGCAAAATCTTCCATAAAGTGGATGGACACATATCCAATTCCTGTGCACGATGGCGGATAGACTGATTCGGGTCTTCCTCTACGCTACGCTCTACAGCAGCAATGACTTCTTCTGTACGCACTGTACGACGTCTCCCTGGATGCGTGTTATCATTTAGAGTATACGTGGTGCGAAAACGTTCCATAGTTAATCGAATTAATTGCTCTGATGGACGATTATGTTGACCGTAATATTGACGTAGTGCGCGATACGTATTTCGAACAGAACCATGATTTTCAAAATAAATTTGCACAATTTGCAAGCGTTGTTCAGGCGTCAGTCTATTCATGTTGAAATGACAAACCAAACTAAATATAAATCACTTAACAGCTGACAAAATGGCCGCCAGTTAAAAAAGTGTTGCCAACTTAAAGTTCTATACCTCTAAAAAAAACACCCGATAGTTCAAGCAAATACTGTTAAATGTATATAATAATTTACAAGAAGGAAATGCAAAAGTTATATAAAAGTTACATTGCACAAAGAATGTCGAAGATAACTGGTGCAGCACAGTTTTTAATATAGTGAAGCATTGTTACGAAAGGAAGATGTAGAAGTGATAAAGGATCTATACGCAAACAAACAAATTAAAACGTGAACATTCTGAGCAACATATAGTACGTACAAACAGGGTAAAGTTGCCACATTAAATAACTTACAAAAATTACCGAAATAGAAGCCTCTACAATAACAATATGGCGAATATTAAAGCAAAATGGTTTTCGATTTTTGACAATAGATAAACGACGTGTTATAATGGAGTCACCGAGTATACAAAAATTAGGTCAAGAATATTTAATCGACGTGAAAAAATTCCGAGATGAAGTGCGAGAAGAATAGAGGATGTGTATTTTAAAAATGTCAATATTCATCAGGAATTTATAATTAATTTAAATGAATGTGATAAAGACAGTAGTGACCTTGAGGATGTTCAAAATATGTGAAAAAGTGTGATGTTTTTCTTATATATCGTTTCAAATAGTTTAACCATAATCCAATATTAATGGCCTTCATTAATATTGTATTATTGTTAAACATTACTATTATGTATAAATGGAGTTATTATAAAGCGGTAGTTATAGGGAAAGTCTTAAATAGAATTGTATCATCAATATGACCATTATGTGTTGTAAAACATAAAATAATTTATATTTTTGTTTACAATATAAGATTAAAAATAATAAATATTTATTCATAGTTTGCTTCTGTTACAACTGCACAGTATACATATACACTATCGCTCATAAGAATTTGGTCACCCTTGTTTCATTACAGTTTCTACAGGAAAGTTGTAATTATAAAATTTATTTCTGTAGTAAGAAATAGTTTCATAGTAAACATTAAAATCTATAAAAGCTTATTCAAAAATAATTATGCGATGATTCGCAAAGAATGATAAAACCCTAATAAAACTCCAGGTAGAATAATTGCACTTAAGGGATTAGATCTCTCAATTCTTGGAAATTTTCGATTGTTATGATTTTATTTTAAGGTAGGGTGTTATTGTAAACTATTAAGTATTTATACTTGCGTATTTTGGCAAAATTGCAGTTAGTTTTTGTGAGGTGCTAATAGTGATAACATCGTGTGTTTTGAAGTTCAATCGTATGATTGAACTTCTTCAAATGAAGATGCCTAAACGGAAAGAATTGAATGTAGAAACATGATCGTTTATAATCGCATACCATAAAACTGGCAAAAGACACCGTGAAATTGCCACAGAACTTAAATCAGTCCACCGTGGATTATACCATCAAAAAACACCGTGAATGTGGAAGTGCGTTGAACATAACTCGAAAAGGCATACAAAGGGCAACAACCTCAGCAGAAGAGCTTGCAATGGTGGTAACAAGCAAGAGAAATAGACGAAAAACAGTCCCAAAAATCACAACAGAAATTAATGCTGTTCGTCGAAAACCCATAAGTTAAACGTCGATTAAAAGAAGCCGGTTTTCATGGACGAATTGCAATGTGGAAGCCGCTTCTACGTAAGCAAAACAAGCAAAAACGTTTAAAGTGGGCACGCGATCACCAAAATTGGACCATAGAAGACTGGAATAAAGTATTGTGGACCGATGAATAAAAATTCGAGATTTTCGCTTCACGAAGACGTGTTTTCGTGAGTGAGCGTGCCCGGGAAGAATACATAGCCCCTACTGTTAAGCACGGTGGAGGTTCAGTGATGATATGGATCAAATGTGGACGATCTCGTAAAAGTCGAAGGTATACTAAAAAAAGAACAGTATAAGCGCATATTGGAGGAAAATGCAATCCCCTCTGGAATTAAAATTTCGGATCAGAATTTTATCTTCCAACAAGATAATGACCCGAAACAC
Source organism: Dermolepida albohirtum (assembly GCA_031893035.1). NCBI lineage: Eukaryota > Metazoa > Arthropoda > Insecta > Coleoptera > Scarabaeidae > Dermolepida > Dermolepida albohirtum. The sequence continues at coordinate 63,116 of JAVIWB010001739.1, forward strand.
ACTTCCAAACTATGCCGGGGATATTTGCAGAAATTGTTGAACGAGGGAACCATAAAAGTTATGGCGTAACCTCCCCAGAGTTCCGATTTAAATCCCATCGAGTTGCTGTGGGAAGAAGTTGAATGAGAGGTGAGAAAATCGGCCCCCACATCTATTGTTAATATGTGGAAGAACCTGCAAGAGGCATGGGGTAAAATAAAACCTTAGACATTATGAAAATTAAACGAAAGAATGTCTCGATTGTGTGCTACAGTGATTAAAAATAAAGGAGGTCATATAGACGAGTCTAAAATTTAGATAAATATTGGGTCTGGGAAAAAGTTCGTGGCGTTTTTTCAGTAAAATTCAACTGGTCCCCGCATGGCGCGTGGACGAATTCATTTAAACCGAATATGCTCCATTATTATCGACAATGTTTCGCCATTTTTTTGGTAGATCCATGATCCCATCGGTGAAAAACTTCTGTGGTTTCTGGTCGAAAAACTGAATCAAGTAGTTTTCACAGGCTTCTTTTGAAACCAACTTAATTCCATTGAGAGAGTTCTGCAGAGATCGAAACAGATGATAGTCAGAGGGTGCTATATCCGGACTGTAAGGTGGGTGCATCAAAACTTCCCAACCAAACTCTCTCAATTTTTGACGGGTCATCAAAGAAGTGTGTGGTCGGGCGTTGTCATGATGGAAGACAACACCTTTCCTATTAATCAATTCGGGCCGTTTTCTTTCAATCGCCTGGCGTAATCTCTCTAGTTGTGCACAGTAGAGTTGAGAATCAATCGTCTGACCAGTTGGAAGTAGCTCGTAGTGGACGATTCCCCTCCAGTCCCACCATACACACAGCATCACTTTTTTTGGCGTCAATGTTGGCTTAGCGAACGCTTGTGACGGCTCACCATCCTTTATCCACGATCTTTTACGCTTCCGATTATCGTACGTAATCCATTTTTCATCTCCGGTTATTAAACGTTTCAGAAACGGCTCGATTTCATTCCGTTTCAGCAGCGCGTCGCAGATGTTAATTCGGTCCATCATGTTTTTCACGCTCAACTCATGAGGAACCCATACGTCAAGCTTTTTTTTGTAACCAGCTTTGTGTAAATGGTTCAAAACAGTTTTGTGGTCAATGCCTAGCTCCATGCCAATATCGACACTGCTGATATGCTTATCTTGTTGGACTTTTTCAAGAATTTCATCAGATTTTTCAGTGATTGGACGACCGGAGCGTGACTCATCTTTCACATTGAAATTTCCAGAACGAAAGCGAGCGAACCATTTCCGCGCAACAGATTTCGATAAAGTACCTTCACCGTACACAGCACAAATTTTATCACAAGCCTGCGCAGCGTTCTTCCCCTTATCATAATAATATTGCAGAATATAGCGAAATTTCTCATTATTCTTCTCCATTTTCAAGTGCGAATAACTTTCCAACAACTGCACCGATTACAATTTTTCTAAGCTCAAACTAACGTTCGGAAGGTCATCTAAAAAACGAGCCCTCGGTGGTGTCGCTGTGACTTGTTGTTCTTTAGTTATCGGCAACCAATGCCATCTATCGGGAAAAACGCCACGAACTTTTTCCCAGACCCAATATATTGTACAACAATTTACTTTAGATATACAAATGTATATATTTCATATATGAAAATAATAAAAAGATATTAGCATTTCACTACTTATGAGCGATAATGTATGTAAAATAACACGTAAAACCTTCTTATACGTTTATGTATTTTAACTTATTAAGAACACATGCTTACATAAATTTGTGCTTAATTAATATATATTAGTATTATAAATGATAGGACGATTATTACAAAATACATTCCTGCGAATCTAAGTCTCAAACTGCCTGAATCTCATTTACATTATAGTTAGCTTATTGCAGTTTTACACCAGGGGATGCCATGAAGGTACACTCTTCCTGTTTAGTCAAATTAAAATAAATTGAAACGAACTATACTAAAGCTTTATTACGAGAGTAAAAGAATAGAATGATATTAAATGTGGAAACAATATTATTTGAAGAATGTCCGAGTGATCACTTACTTATAGTATGTACGCTACTGTATATCGTTAACTTTAACGACGAATTTCATCATATTCTGCAAAATATTTATAGACGTGTTAATAGATGCGTAAATGTTGTTTACCATCAGTGAGTTATTGACAGGTTAACAGTAATCTTAATATTAATCATTGAAAACCACACAGTCAGAATAAATATTCGCAGTAAAAAGGAATCCCGTGCTGTGGAATTGTGGAAGTCCCATTGTATAGTAAAACTGGTGATATTCTATTGACCCCGCAGTTTTAATGTCATGTTTCACAGCTACCGCAATTGATAACGCGTGCTTGTAAAGTAATAAAATAATAATTTAAAAATTTCATAATTCTTTTTTAACTAGGAAATGTTTTTTTTATATCGGGTGTTTTTTTAAGAGTTTGAGAACGTAAAATGATAATAATGGGTGTTTTTAAGCTGCATGAGAACCATCGATATCGATAACTATGGTTTGAAAGCTGATAATGTCAAACTGTGTTCCCATTTCTGTTCAGTAAGGTTTGGCAAGTCATCGTGAATCGTTTAACGCCAGAACAACGCTTCCGAATTGTGGAAATTTACTTTGAAAAAGATAAATCTGTTCACGAACTTCATAGAGCATTTCGTCCATTTTACGATCAACATAATCGGCACAGTGAGCAAGCAATTCGAGCAGTTATTGATCGTTTTTGCACTAATTTTACTCTTCTAGATTCAAAACCATCAACAAGACAAAGAAATGTGCGTACCGAAGAGAATATTGCTGCTGTAGCGCGAAGTATTGAAGAATACGTCGAAATGTCGATTTGTCGTCGTTCTCAACTTGTTGGCCTTTGTTTTTCGACTACGTGGCAAATTTTACGTAAGGATCTTGACTTACGTCCCTGTAAAATACAGCTCGTGCAAGAATTGAAGCTAAATGGCCATCGTTTGCGACGCATTTTTGTTGATTAGGCTCATTTAATACTGGCCGAAGGTGAGCATTTTTATCAATGAATTGTGTTTAGTGATGAAGCTCATTTCTGGTTAAATGGCTATGTCAATAAGCAAAATTGCAGTATTTGGAGTCAAGGCAATCCTCAAGCCGTTACCGAGTCATCATTACATCCATTAAAATTGACTGTTTGGTGCGGTTTACACGCTGGCGGTGTCAATTTGATGACAAGTTTATTTCCAAAAGTGGCCCTGTTCACTGCCCCCCCCCCACGTTCGTGGGATATAACGCCTCTGGAATACCTTTTATGGGGCTATGTTAAGTCATTGGTTTATGTCGACAAACCAGCAACTCTTGAAGCATCGGAAGCCAATATTCAAGCCATACGGCCAAATTTATTGGTAAAGTAGTCAAAAACTGGACTGTTCGAATGGACCATGTAACTCGTGGCCGCGGCGGATATATGCCGGAAATCATATTTCAAAAATAAATGCCATGAAATTATCTACCAGATTATAATAAAAAAAATTTCTTCCAACAATACTTCTGTCTTGTATTATCATTTAAAGTTCTCAAGCTCTTAAAAAAACACCCGCTACCTCCAGCCCATCGACTCCAAGGCCAAATCGCTTTGATCGCAAGATAATGCTCTGCGTTTGATGGGGCCAGAGTAACGTGGTGTATTACGAACTGTTGAAACTTGTTGAAACAGTTAATACTGATCGCTACTGACAATAAATTATTATATCATTAAAAACGTTCAGAATGGGTCCGAAGACACGGTAAAGTGATTTTACAGCTCGATAACGCGCTGCCTCGTACAGCAAAGAAAGAACTTGGATAGGACATAATATCGCATCCGCCGTACTCTACAGACCTTGCCCCGTCCACCTATCACCTTTTCGCATCAATAGGACACGCGCTTGCAGAGCAGCACTTCGCCAGTTTCGAAGAAGTTAGATAATGCCTCGATGAATGATTTTGCTCAAAGGACAAACAATTTATTTGGGACGGCGTCCAGAAATTGCCTAAAAGATGGGCAAGATGTGTACAATCAAATGGCCAATACTTTGAATAAATAAATTTTTCCGTTTTCTTGAAAAGTATGTAGTTTTTTTACGACAACACCGGTAATGACTTTCCAGTACACCTGGTAAGTTAGTAATTTTGAACAAAATCAATAACTTTCAATATATGAAAAACTTAATTACAAAAGGTCTTGAATCCAAGAAAAATCCGTTACCTAAAATGATTAGGGACGCTAAAGACGCGTTAAAAATGTCCATGGTTCATAATTTTTAACCAGAGAAAGAGTGATAAGGAGTTTTATTTAGCTCTTCTGATTAATTCAGCTAACCACAGTCTCCACTAAAGTTTACCAAAATAGAAACAGTGTAATAATTTCATTAAGTAATGAATTGAAAAATATATAATTTGCTCATGTTCAAATATCGCACAAGAAGAAAAATGGAAGATTAATTAAGAAAGGAACTAAGTTTTCGTTCCTTCCAAATAGATACTTTTGGATTTTCCACTTCCACCAATTTTTTAAACAATATTATCATTAATTACAATATAAACAGTTTGTAAGATTTCCTAGTTCCTTATCCTAATGTAATTCTCTTAGATTATGAGTTCCAATAAAGTTACTGAAACACAAAATAATTGTATTTTTTAAATGATAATCCGGGAATTCATTTGTTTTCCTTTAAACAGGGTTATAATATGTATTTTACATTATTATTTTATATATTATACATACAAATATATAAAACTATTACAAGCATATATTAACGCCAATATCAAGCTGTCGTAGTATACCCTTTCCAGGTTTTAATTTTCTGCAAAAGAGCTGCTCCCGGACTCTCAGTAGCAATTACATACTTGGCTCCTAGTAGTTTGTATCGGTCATCCAGTTCTCCCAATTTTACTCCGCATTCAATAAGTTTTTTTCCAGCTTCCAGTTGTTTATCGTTTGGTGGTTCAGCTAAAATCAATTAAACGCATTGTAAGACCGTGAAATGTATACATTTTTGATACTGACTTCTAAAGTCACCTATGAAGACAATACCAATGGATTTTTTATTGTAACCGTAAGTATGTGCTCCAACCTTGTGCCATCCTGCTCCTTCATAAATGTTGCCATCACCTCCAATCATAAAGCTGAAAAATAGGTTAAGAAGTTTCGCATATATTTATTATTTCAAAATAATTTATATCAGTCAGAGTCATTAAACACAAAGTTTTGGAAAGCAACAACGGTGTTTGTAATTCATTAGGTTAGACGATCTAAGAATGATGCGAAACAAGCACAGTCAACAGGTTTGAAGTTTTCAAGAAACAATTAGCTAGACAGAAATGAAAATCAAAAAGAAGATGAAAAAGCTGAATTTAACATAATTATTACATAAGATCTACTGAAATAAAGTCTTTAGGTCAACGGTGACTAATAGGCCAGACAGATTTTCATTAGCATCACCTTCATTCCACAAAAATATGTCGATCATTAGAGTTACCCGACAGGATGATGCAGCAGCTCATGGGGTGCGCAAAATAAAGTTTTTGTAACGATTTTTTGGTAATAACAGAAGTACACTGACTCACAGGCAAAATGATACAGTGCTATAAAAATTATATATCGTTGAAATTATATAACAAGAAATCGTTTTTGAAAAAAGAATTAAACACATTACGGTTTTGCAAAAATATTATATATTGTTGTAACAAAATTAAAAGACAATTCATTGAAAACACCACAATCAATAACAAGAACTATGTTAAAAGCTCATAAATCAATGTCACAGTGAAAATGATGCAATCAAATAAACAGCGAAAAAATACACGTCGGTGGTTCCCCTTTCCTGAAAAATGCATGAATTCATTTTTCGCGTAAATTCCAGTCGTGTGACAGTTAGTGTTAGCATCAATATTAGTTCAAATGAGATGGGTCGACAAACAACAGTAGAGGAGCAAAATCTTGTTATTTTTCATCAAAATCTTAAACAAAAGTCCGTCTACCGTTCAGCACATCATTGAACGTTATGTTCGAAATAACAGAATAAAGAACAAAGGCTTGTATTGTAAGTACATGAAAAATATTTAACGAACACGATGAGCGATGGATTGTACAAACTTTAAAGCAGAATCCGTTTTCGAGTACCACAAAGTTGACATTTAAAGTAGAAAAGGTACTTGGTAAAGAAGTTAAGCCGGAAACGGTTCCAAGAGTTTTGCAAAATACCGATTCGTACGGCAGAACAGCTCGTAGAAAACCATTTGTCAGTAAGAGAAATAAAAACCTTCGTTTACAGTTTGCTTTAGAACATTAAGAAGAACCTGCGACCAAAGTCAAGAATCGACACCAGGTTCCTCAATCACGATAATGCTTCAGCTCACCGCGCCAAAGCCTGCACCAAATATTTGACCACGACAAAATTGAAACTTCTCGAACACCCTCCCCACAGTCCAGATCTTGCTCCCTGCGACTTTGCACTGTTCCCGCATGTGAAAATGAAGTTAAAAGGGAGGCGACTGTCCAGTGATGAGGACCTTCTGCGGGTTTGAGACAACGAGTGTGCTTTACTTCCTAACGAAACTTTGGCAGAACTGGTTTAAAGATTGGTTTCGGAGGATGGAGAGGAATATTGAGTGTAGAGGAAATTACTTATTAATTAAATAAACGAAGCTGTATTGCAAAACTTTCCTAGTACCCTTTGTAAGTTGCTCTAAGGGTATGAAACACATTCCTCGTGGAACGCTGATTTTCGTAATACAGCTGAATTATTTGTAGACGCTGTGCGGCACCAAGTCTTTCTATAATACTAGGGATGTTTCCAAAGTTCTGGGAATTACATATAATTTTTATAATTTTGTTAATTTTCGTCAATATTACAATATCGTTTTTCAACATAATCTCCATTTAACTGAATACGTTTATCCCAACGATAAACTAATTTTTTTAAGCTGTCCTCAAAGAAGTTTTTCGGTGTCTTGTCGATCCACTTATTTATGGCACGTTTTACGTCAATTAAACGTAAGGGTTTTTTCAAATCTGGGAATAGATGGTAATCATTGGGTGCAAGATCCGGAGAATAAGGTGGGTGTGGCAGCAATTTCCATCGTAAATCGTTCAAAACATCCTTCGTTTTTCTTGTGGTGTGTGGTCTTGCATTATCCTGTTGCAATAACGGACGCTTATGCAACTTTCCAGGCCGTTTTTTGACTAGTGCCTGTCGCAGTGGTCCGGATAATAAATTTGAATAATATTCTGCATTAATTGTAGTACCTCTCGGCAGATAATCCATGAAAATAATCCCTTCGCAATCCCAGAATACAGTAAGCAATACCTTTCCAACAGACGGAACTGCACGCGCCTTAAGTGGAGGCCCTTCTTCAGGTTTGCACCATTCTTTGGATTGACTTTTCGTCTCAGGATTGAAGTAAGGAATCCACGTTTCGTCAGTGGTTATTATTCGTTTCCAATATTCATCACCGTAACGGGCTAACAGCTCTTGAATTTGACGACAAGTATCGGACCTATTGAGTTTCTGTTCTAGTCCCAGCAGCCTTGGCACCCAGCGCGCCGAAACCTTGCTAACGCCCAAACAATCATGCAAGATGTCATGAACTTGTCGTGTACCTATCCCTAGGTGTACACTAATTTGACGAATAGTCATTCGCCTGTCGTCTTTCAGTAGGTTTTCGACGGCAGTAATGTTTCTTTCATTTATCGACGTGCTTGGCCGCCCACTGCGTGGATCGTCTTCTAGTGATGTTCTACCGGCTTTAAAACGATCGATCCACCGATAAACAGTACTTTTGGATTCTGCAGATTCACCAAATACTCCTTGCAGACAATTAATAATTTCTGACGTTTTCACATCTTTCCACAAAAAGAAAATTATCGCTCTTTGAGATTTTGCCGCGTGTTTCATGGTTACAAAAACAGTGCTACTAAAACGCGTCTACATCAGTCGAATACCTGAATCAGACTGAACAATGTTGCACTAGATAGTTGCATAAACATGTCATCAATAACATTGCGTGTAAGTTCTGCGTTATTTAATTATAGCACCAATTCCCAGAGTATTGGAAACACCCCTCGTAGATAAAATATCATACAATGCTTAACTAAAGTAGACACGACTCACGCTTTATTATGTCATGTCAAAAAATCGCTATTGAAAAAAGAACATCATAATGAATCACCCGTTATTTTAGTTCTGTTAAATACTCAAATATTTTAATATAAAAATTGTTCTTTTCTAATTTTCTCCTTTCACAATTAATAACAGAATGCAGATCTATTCTGTGCAAATATGTTATAACTTTCCATGTCATCTCATGAATAAACGAATCATTTTACAAACAAAAATAAACATCACAATCTACTCCAAGAAACTGACTTATCGGTATTGGGAATACCCAATGATTTGGTTCAAGGTCGTGTATGTGTTAATTGTTTTGGTCTACTGACTGTGAATTAAGAATCTCACAAACAAATTTACGTTTGGACTTACTTATAACCGATATCGTCGTGATCAAAAGTCTCCATGTGATAACTTTGTATGTTCACTAATCTCTCCGAGCAGGAACTTTTGGTCGAACAGGTTGGTGTAACCGTATGGTGAATTATTACGTATTTCAGGGGTCTTATCGTGTATTCAACAGTGGTTGCTTCTCTCCCTCCCCAGTCAGATTTCGATAGAATTTTCGGACATTCAGTCGATGATGGTTCTAAAAGAAATATTTATTCTGTGTTGTCTTAAATGAGTAACGTGAAACTTACCTGATGAAACAATCGACAATCGTACGATTAACAGGATGAAAAAACAAAGGTTTTTCATATTTAGCATTTTACTGATTTTCTTTTGTTTAGTTTGATGTTTTTTACAAGTATGTATGTGTGTGGTGGACGTAAACAACAGCGACAACTTACAGGAGCGAATGAGTTCGAAACGATATTACAACTGACTGAGGTCAGCATGTAGATAGTTGGGGAAGAAGCCATTTAGTACTCGCGTGTCGTAAGCGTGATGTAATGAGATATTTAAAAGAAGTTCTTTGATAGAAAATATTTTTTAATTTAAATTTAACTTCAATAACGGAATATTTTCTCGAATTAATGCGATTATTCGGTCGATACAAAGCTTAAAAATTACCCCAAAAAATTAAATTAATAAAAAAAAATTCCTCAATATATCACTAAAACACTTTAATACACTTCTTAACACGACCACCTTCAAATTTCAACTAAAATTTTATATCGAATTATATACATCGTAGTGCTTTCGCATATTTCGTTATCTGTGTTTAGACCCCAATAGTACGTTCTTAACTAAAAACCGATAATTAGGGGAACTTTTCTAATGATATAATGGTTGTTTTTTTTCTAGGAATAGATACTTTTTAAACAAGTAAACGAAAATTTGAAATATTAAGTGTATCGGAAAGTTCTATCCGTTTTTAGAGTAAAACAAAATAATAAATTTTTCACACGCGGAATAAACTTTATTGAATAATATACTTTTCATCATTATTTATGACTTCTTGCTAGCATGATGGCAATTTGTGTATCCCATTTTTAAAAAATGCCTTATCCCTAGAGGCGAAAAATTGAACCAGTGCTTCTCTAGTATCTCTATTGTATGTTTTCTCTAGTCCCTGAAATTGATCATAGTACGCATTTGACAGTGTTTTGCGACAATTACATTTTTTAAAATGGAAATTCACATACTTGATACAGTATCTGGTTTATTTATAAATTAGTCCAGATCTCAGTTATGATTATTAATATATTTTACTGCGTTTTATTGGACTCTTCCTGAAAGATAAATGTATATATTTCTTAAATAGACAGTCCTAACCTGCAATATACATATATTTATTTTTTTCATTCATAGTAATGGGTGTTTTTTAAGCTGCATGAGAACTATTGATATCGACAACTATGGTTTGACAGGTGATAATGTTAAACTGTGTTGACATTTCTGTTCAGTAAGGTTTGGCAAGTCATCATGAATCGTTTAACGCCAGAACAACGTCTGCAAATTGTGGAAATTTACTTTGAAAAAAATAAATCTCTTCGCGAAGTTCATAGAGCACTTCGTCGATTTTACGGTCATCATAATCGGCCTAGTGAGCAAGGAATTCGTGCAGTTATTGATCGTTTTCGCACTAATTTTACTCTTCTCGATTCAAAACCATCAACAAGGCAAAGAAATGCGCGTACCGAAGAGAATGTTGCTGCTGTAGCGCGAAGTATTGAAGAAGACGCCGAAATGTCGATTCGTCGTCATTCTCAACTTGTTGGCCTTTGTCCTTCGAGTACGTGGAAAATTTTACGTAAGGATCTTGGCTTATATGCCTATAAAATACAGCTCGTGTAAGAATTGAAGCCAAATGACCATCGCTTGTGTCGCATTTTTAATGGTGGGCTCATTTGAAACTGGCCGAAGATGAGCATTTTTATCAAAGAATTGTGTTTGGTGATATAGCTCATTTCTGGTTAAATGGTTACGTCAGTAAGCAAAATTTCCGTATTTGGAGCGAATACAATCCTCAAGCCGTTAACGAATTACCATTACATCCATTGAAATTTACTGTTTGGTACGGTTTACACGCTGACGGCATCATCGGTCCTTATTTCTTTCGAAATGAGGAAAAAGCTGCCGTTACGGTGAATGGTGAACGCTATCGAACCATGTTGACTGAATTTTTCTTTCCAAAAATTAATCAGTTGAACATCGACGACATTTGGTTCCAACAAGACGGCGCAATTTGCCATACAGCGCGTTTAAGAATCGATTTATTGCAAAATCAATTTGGTGACAACTTTATTTACAGAAGTGGTCCTGTTCATTGGCCCCCTCGCTCGTGCGATATAACGCCTCTGGATTACTTTTTATGTTAAGTCATTGATTTATGCCGATAAATCAGCAACTCTTGAAACATTGGAAGCCAATATTCAAGCCACCATTGACGCCATACGGCCAGATTTATTGGAAAAAGTAGTCGAAAATTGGACTGATCGAATCGACCATGTAACTCGTAGCCGCGGCGGACATATGCCGGATATCATATTTAAAAAATAAATGCCATGAAATTATCTACCAGATTATAATAAAAAAAATTTCATTCCAACAGTATTTCTGTCTTGTATTATCGTTTTAAGTTCTCAAGCTCTTAAAAAAACACCCGATATTTAAATACAAACGGCTTGGATTACCAATTTCTTGATACATAAGGATGGCTCTAGTTTAATTGCCAGGGACTGTACATAAAAGACACTCTACAAGAACATTAGTTTCGGAAATTGTACCAGCTATTGTGCCCCTCTCTATACACTACGCTGTATAAAGTAACCTCGTGTTAAAATCGAAATGTGAACGCATTATTTTGGAAATTTCATTGGCCACTTTTTTCATTGAAACACACCGAACGAATTGTTTCAAAACGACCCAAATAAAATCTAAGTACATATACGGTATCGGCGAGAAAGCCAAATATATTAACAACAATCAATATCGACCTTCCACAATACAGGTGCTCACCTACAAACACATGTTAGTAATCATTGCATTAGCGTTAATTTATTACATTTTGCCGATAAAACCGCGTAAAATAATCACGTAATCTGCACGAACAAGTTGCCTAGATATCGTAAAATAATTTTTAGTGAACTATCAGTGAACACGCAATATATTTCAATTCATATACTCTATTTGTATCCTTGACACGGCACTGTAACGAGTTTCTTTTAAAAAAAAAAGCCGAAGTTGCGCTTAGTTCGTGAAATATGAGCCTTTTTCTTAAATGAGCCGAAGGAAGAAACGAATTAATACATCCGCGATAGTGTCGGTGACGAGATGTCATATCTCTAACATCATCTCATCGAGCATATTGTTTATGCATGTGACGTACTGGTAATGTGTGTTTGAAACGCGTAATAAGATGAAAGACCAATTCACCAATGTTAAATGATTCTATAAATAATGGAAGAGCTGTAAAAGTTTCTGTAATAATGCCAAACGACGCTGTGTCATTGATTTAATACAAAATAACAGCGCTTATGTATCCAAATTATGTATATAAATTTTGTATCAAGTTTTTGGGTGATTTTCTCATTTCTTAAAACGTTCCGTTTGATTAATAGTACTTGAATTAGTTGCGAGTTTTATTTATTATCTTGTTTATTAGTGTTTGTGTACATCTGTGTAGTTTAGAGTTTTGTCTGTCCCCGTTAAGTGTGTGGTTTTACAATTTTTGTATTATTATTGTTGGTTCCTATTTCTAATTTCGTCTCTTGGTTCTTTGGAGTTCGCGCTTGCGCCTCTTCGTGTCTGTCGTCTATTCCGAATGGGCGATATAATACACATGCACACGTGAGAAAATAAAAATATTCCACATAAAAGTGTGTGTGTGTGTGTGTGTGGGACATTTCTTCAATATTTGTTGATGATCGCATTCGGCGGTTTTTAGGCGATGTGCATTTTTGAGAGGGCGTCATCGACACCGTCATCCTCCGTCACCTGACGTCGTCCGTCCGTTGTGTTTAGTTGTGGAAATTTTCGAAATTCGCGCCGATTACGTCGCGATCAGTTGCTAGTTGCGTCGTCCAATATTTAAAAAAAGAAAAACATGGATCGCACGATGTATGGGAAAATTGTGCCCGGCACGTTGCACCCTTACCAATGCACGCTGAAGTGTGGGACTCTGCCTGGTTGTAAGTTATTTGTAGAATATCATTTTAAAATGTAATAGATATGTTAAAATCCTTTAAGAAATGTGTGTAGTACTTATTTTGTTTTGCTCTAGAATTCGTAGAAATGATTTCCAAACATTTACGTGAAAAAGTGTCCAACTTTGACAAACAATTAAAAAGAAATCTATGGACTTTTCTTTTCTAGACATTACTCGAAATTTCAAATATCTACATTTCAAAAAACAACAATTTTTATTGTCTAATAGAATTACTTTTATATATAGACTGTCTTACAACATAGGTTGTAAGTTCTTTATTTGTGAATGAAAATTACCATTGTTTAAGTACATATGAGGGTAGCTGTTTATATTTCGGGAATAGCAAAATAGTTTTGTTGCTTTTCAAAATATTCTCCTTGCAAATCAATGCACTTTTGCATTCGTTTGAACCAATCCGAAAAGCAGTGCTGCCACTGTGAAGGTGGTATCTCCAAAATATGAGTTTTGAATGCCTCAACTGTCTCTTCCGGCGTAGAAAACTGTTGACCACGAAGTTTATTCTTCACGTGTGGGAACCAAAAAGAAATCACAGGGTGCTAGACCAGGGCTTCATGGGGGATGACTCATCAATTAAATGTTTTGCCCGGTCAAATATTCAATTATTTGAACCGACTTACTTCTTCAAAAACTTTTGGCAAACAAATAGTTGAGTACCAGTCGGAATTGACCGTTCTACAATTCTCTAAAGGCACGGTTTTCTACCTGACCGGTTTTTCCAAAAAAACAGGCGACCATTTCTTTTGATGTGCTTCGAGCACGAACAACTTTGTTGGTTTTGGCTCATCTTAGAATACCTACACTGTGAACTGCTGTTTATTATCGGGCTCATACGTACAGATCTAAGATTCATCACTTGTGACGACTTTATAAATGTTCTTGGAAGGACCGCCATTGTATTTTTGTGCATTTCTTGGCACCAATCGACGCGAGTCCTTTTTTGAGATGTTGTCAAATTATGTGGTACCCAACGTGAACATAGCTTTTTAACGGCTAAATGTTCATGCAAGATCTTATGCACGCTGGTGTTACTAATACCTAGAGAAGCCTCGATTTTGCAGTATGTCATATGACGGTCTTGCATTATCAATTCAGACACCACTAGGTCATGTACTTAGGTTTATTAGAACAAATTGAACGTATGACGGGAAACACAGTTTCTCCTTGCTATTTCCCGACGAGAAAAGTTTTTCTATAATAATTTCTATAAATTCAATTGTAATTTTTTTTTTATTTGAAATGCCTTTACGTTTCTCCATTGTTCAAAATTTAACACCGCACGCAAAACACAAATTTTTTTACTAAATTCTTAAAATGTCGTGAAACATAAAATAATGAAATATTAAGGAATTTATAGAACTGTTACAAGACATACATTTAACACTTGCAATGATAGACATTAAGTGATGAAAAGTAGGTAAAAGTACCTTTTCATATTACTGGTAATTCTCCCTATTGTTAATAAGGAATACTTACTTGGTGGCGGTTAACACAATAGAAAAAATACTAAAATAAATAATTAGATATTTTCTTTATTTAGTATACAATTTTTATTATATATAGTATATCTAAAAACTACAGGTGGTTCTAGTTCGGTTGTATGGTACTGTATATAAGAAATCTTATTTTTGTGCGGTCTTAAAAAATTTTAAATTTCATAATACACAGTTAGCTTGTGATATAAATTATTGTCAAAAATATCCCTTTAAGTTTCTAAATAAAGTATTAATTTATTTTTAAATATTGTTTTTTTATACCGCCTAATATAAAAACTATTTTGTCTATAGATGACAGATTACATTAATCAAGAAAGGTTAAGTGGAAAATAAATCAAAAAACTCTTAAACAATGAAAACGGATTTGCTAGATTTATGTAGATTAGAAAACGGTTTTGTTTGCTATCTTTGTTTGATAATTTGCTACGTAATTTATTTTAACTTAAACACATCTGTCTCTCTGTTTGGGTTTTTTTTTGGCGCGACCTTGAAAATGTAAAATTAAAACCAATATTTTGCTTTTTATTGTCGAAAAGGTAAGAACGAAGCAAGGAACAGGTTGTGTGAAGTGTATGGACAGAACGCTAGCACCAAAACTGGCTTGCAACATTTAGTTCAGGTCGTTTCGATGTTAAGGATGCACCTTTATTATTTCTTACAATGTATATACAAATAACATTGTTTTCTTCTACAATATCTACAGGGTGTAACGGAAATATCTTTCGAAAATTAAACGTAAATGGCATAGCAACTCTAAAAGCTATTCAGAACTGTATTTCACAGTTTGAAAGAGCAATGCTGTCGTTTACTTTAAATACTGTACGGCTAGCTTTGGTGGACTTGAGCAGTTGGGTGTAAACATGCGTACACGTGTTTATTATATTACTATCACGGCGTGAAGTGGCAAGCAGCTGGGTTTATGATCGAGATTTGACTCAAAAATTGCAACTGTTACCACAACAAACCGCTTATTTCTTAGACAGTCTAGACTCGGTTGATATGTTAAGATTCCTGATAGGAATCTTAATGAGAAGAATGGGTTCGACTTTAGAAGCGAAGTCTTCCGGTAGGCCTCTTAGTATTCGAACATTAGAGAATATTGCACAATCTCGTCAAGGTTTGGTTCATAGGTATGTAGTTGCTATGAGCTTATTTGTTGCTATTGTAAGTAGAATTTTACACAAGGTGAAGTTTTGAAATGCCCACAGCATCTGCTTTGTCGCTAGCTTTAATTCAACAATGTTTCAGCACCATTTGGTAAACGTTTCTGATGTTATCGGCAATCGGTATTTGGCCATCCTGAACTTTCATCGTCAACCAAGCTAGTACGACGACGTTTAAATTCAGTTATTCAAAATTTCACTGCGACGAGTGATGGTGCAGAAACCCTGTAAATACGAGGATAGTTTGACAAGTAGTCAGAATGACACATAGGTGGCGCTCTAATTGGTAAAACAAATGCACTGTAATTTAGGTTGTCTATTTATATGGTTACATTCCGATATTTAGATAAATCGGTTGATTAGTTTATTTTTGACAGCTGATTGAAAAAGAAGCAACACGTCGTTTTGTTAAAATGGAAAAAGCAGAGTATCATACGGTGATTAAATACTTCGTAATTAAGGGTAGGGAAGCTACCGAAATAAAAGACGAGTTATAGGAAACGTTAGGTGAATCTGCTGCATCATCTGCCACAGAAAGTAGATGGGTAAATGATTTTAAACGTGGTAGAACAAACGGTGTTGATGAAGCGCGCTCTGGAGCACCCAAAATCGTGACTTCTAAGTAAATGATTATAAAATCCATAATATTATTACGCAAGATCGACGACTCAAAGTGAGAGAGATAGCAGACATGGTAGACAATTCAACAGAACGCGTACACCACATTTTAACGAAAGAATTGGGCCTTTCCAGGCTTGCGGCAAGATGAGTGCCGCGGTTGCTTACGACTGATCAAAAGTTCACTCGTTTGCGCATTTCCAATGAGTGTTTGGACTTTTATAAGCGGAATCCGGTTGATTTTTGTAGGCGATTTGTTACTTGCGATGAAACTTGGATATACTACAGTTCACCCGAAACTAAACAACAGTCGAAACAATGGCTAGAACGTGGTTCTGCACCTCCAAAGAAAGCGAAAACCACTTTATCGGCAAACAAGGTGATGGCATCAATTTTTTGGGATTTAAAGGGCATTTTGCTCATTGATTACCTTCAGAAAGGTGCCATAATAAACGGACAATATTATGCAGAACTTTTACAAAAATTAAATGTTGAGATTCGTGCTAAACGCCCAGGAATGGCAAAGAAAAAGATTCTGTTTCACCAAGACAATGCTCCCTCGCATACCACCACAGTTGCGATGTTCAGAATCCACGAGTTGCATTTCCAATTAGTACCGCATGTACCTTTTTCGCCGGATCTAGCCCCTTCCGACTTCCACCTTTTTCCAAAATTGAAAACGGCACTAGGTGGAAAGAAATTTTCGTCTAACGACGAGCTTATTATCTTCGTAAATGAGTATTTTGCAAGCCTTCCGGAATGGCATTTTAGAGATGGCTTAAAGGCATTGGAGCACCGTTGGAATAAATGTATTGCTCTTTTAGGAGAATATATTGAAAATAAAAATTATTTTGTATTTAAAAAATTCGTTTTTCTTTTCCATTCTCACTACTTGTCAAACTACCCCCGTAGTATCTATCTCGGTTTTAATTTGCGTGGGCGTGTTGCTTTCTAAATGTAAAAATTTAATAACGACTCCATATTCGATTTTTCCAATTTTGCCGAGACACTCACATCGACTGAACGAACGACTCTTACGCATCAGCTGAGCCTTCAACATTGTTAAAATTTTCAGAGGTATCTTGTAATGCATGTGCAATTATATTACCAAAATATTTTAGACGCCTATCTTGAGTCTCGAAACTTTTTAGATTGTCCTCGTATAAACGCGTGTTCTTCAAGTTCCATGGCCGATGTTCATTACATTTTTCTAGACAGCCAGTCTCTTCAGATTAATTGAACAAAGGCTCGAAAGTTTTAACAGTAAATTAGTGTTATTATGAAATCGTACTTAGATAAAGAGTGTTTTGGTAAGACGTATCAAAACGATTGTACATAAAAATAAATAAATTTGTAATTCCAGCCACAGAATATTTGACGATAAATTCTTATCGCTTGTAAAAATTTGTTTAAATTTATCGTTTTAAGTAAATTCCATGTTACAGAAGATACACTATCGCTCATAGTATTTGGTCACTCGTATTTAACCCGCTAAGTGTAACGAAAATCAAAATTCAATTACTAATATCTTTTTATTATTTACCCGCAAATTGTAACAAAAATTAAATTTGAAATACTAATATTATAAATGCTAATTATTTATATGAAAAATATATATTTTTACATCTAAAATAAATTGTATAATATATTTATATACATTTTAGACTCGTCTATATGCCCTCGTTTATTTTTAATCACCGCAGCACACCATCGAGGCATTCTTTCGATGATTAATGTTCGTAATGTCTCAGGTTTTATTTTACCCCATGCCTCTTGCAGGTTCTTCCACATATTAACAGCAGATGTGGGGGCCAATTTTCTCACTTCTCGGTCAAGTTCTTCCTACAGCAACTCAACGGGATTTAAATCGGGACCCTGGGGAGCCATAACTTTTATGCTTCCCTCGTTCAACAATTTCTGCAAATATTCCCGGCATAGTTTCGAAGTGTGTTTCGGGTCATTATCTTGTTGGAAGAAAAAATTCTGACCCAAAATTTTAATTCCAGAGGGGATTGCGTTTTCCTCTAATATGCGTTTATATTGTTCTTTTTTTACCGTACCTTCGATTTTTACGAGATCCCCACATTTGATCCAGAAAAGCAACCCCATATCATAACTGAATCTTTACCGTGCTTAACAATAGGGGCTATGCATTCTTCCCGGGCACGCTCAACTATAGACACCCTCACGAAAACACATCTTAGTGAACCGAAAATCTCGAATATGGATTCACCGGTCCACAATACTTTATTCCAGTCTTCTATGGTCCAATTTTGGTGATCGTATGCCCACTTTAAACGTTTTTGGTTGTTTTGCTAGCACAGAAGCGGCTTCTGCATCGCAAATCGTCCATGATAAATGGCTTCTTTTAATCGCCGTTTAACTATGGAAACACTTATGTGTTTTCGACGAACAGCATTCATGTCTGCTGTGATTTCTGGGTCTGTTTTTCGTCTATTTCTCTTGCTTGTTATCACCATTGCAAGATCTTCTGCTGAGGTTGTTATCCTTGGTCTGCCATTTCCACATTCGCGGTGTTTTTTGATGATGTAACCCACGGTGAACTGATTTAAGTTCTGTGGCAATTTCACGGTGTCTTTTGCCAGTTTTATGGTATGCGATTATAAACGATCATGTTTCTACACTCAATTCTTTCCGTTTAGGCATTTCTAACGGATTGAACATCTTCAAAACACACGATGTTATCACTATTAGCACCTCACAAAAACTAACTGCAATTTTGCTAAAATACGCAAGTATAAATACTTAATAATTTACAATAACACCCTACCTTAAAATAAAATCATAACAATCGAAAATTTCCAAGAATTGAGAGATCTAATCCCTTACGTGCAATTCTACCTGGAGTTTTATTAGGGTATTATCATTCATTGTGAATAATAGGGTAAACGCATAATTATCTTCGAAGAAGCTTTTATAGATTCTAAAGTTTACTATGAAACTATTTCTTACTACAGAAATAAATTTTAGAATTACAACTTTTCTGTAGAAACTATAATTTAACAAGGGTGACCAAATACTTATGAGCGATAGTGTACATTTTAGTTTGAAATTATCAACATAATACTTTTGAGGAAACTTCGTAATATTACTTAATCAATACGTAATTATTTTGCGTTAAAAATTCTCAAAATCCAGTAGTTTTTGCAATTTCTTTTAACATAGTTCTTGTTTATCTTCAGTTTAAATGTTAACGTTTAACATTTCCTTATCATGTGCGATTATTTACTTATTTCATTCACAACACCAACTCGTTAATTTTAGAAATTTGCAAAATTTATTCGTTAATAAACCGGAACAATTGCGATGATGTCATTCTGTTAAGTGTAGGATTCCATGTTTTATAATTTCGTCGTTGTAAGAATTTATTATTAACATTTGTTTAGATGTACGTCAGCGTCTTAGCCAGTCCAAGCTTATTTAAAATCTATTTTGAAGATACGATTACGAACCATGTCGCGTCCGCCACTAATTTACTTCGGCGATTACCTTTTGCTTGGATTTGTGCCATAGACTTGAAAGGCTCTTTCTCGTATTTTTACACACACAGAGATCACAAATAAGACAAGAGAAGTGGTGTTTCTGTTTCCTATTTATATTAGTTTAGGAAGTAGATGTCCGAAAATTAGATATTTCTTCGTGGTTTTAAATTAAAAATATTCCTTGTGCTGCTTTAAAAATGATGATACATGTACACAATCGCACCACAGATAATTTTAATTGCCCAATGATATTAAAGAGACTGTTTATTTTCATGGCAACTTTATTTATAAAATATTAAATTAACATACAATTCAAGCAATTGACATTATTAATCTAAGTAATAATATAATAAGTTAGCTTAAATTTTACTTTCGTCAAAGTAACCACCCCTAGTTGCGATCACCTCTTCGTTCAACTAGTCGGTCGAGATATTCCTCATCGATAGAGTTCCGTGCATTCCGCAACTTACCCCAAAGATCTGTCTTGCTAGTAGGAGGTATTTTACGCACTTCACAATCCAAACAGTCCCATAGCAGCTCTATCGGATTGAAGTCCGAACTTTGGGGTCGCAATGTCATTAATGTAAGTATTCCTCTTTCAGTTGAATTTGATGGAGCCTGTGGTTGATTAACTTAATCACTAAGGTTGATATATAACCCCTTTCCACATTAACTTTTGTAAATTCTGTATACGCATTTCGACAACTAAGTTGTCATCATCAGCAGATAATTTCAAAGTGTCGCACCTGGTAAAACACGGCGATTTCCAAAAAAAGTTTGGATTCATCTGTTCGAAAAACAAACTCCGTACGCTGTGTGTACACCGCTCAGAACCAATCTTTTTTGATGTACACTGCGTGTTTGTTTCACAAGATTTTTAAAAATTATTTTTACTTAAACTAGAATGAACTACAGTGAAAAAAGGGAAATACGGTCACGACCGACAAGTGCCTGCATGTGATTTATTATAGTGTTCCCCCTCTGACATTAAGCAGACAGAAAAGGGTCGATTGCAAAGGTCCGGTCTCATTGTTATTCACCACATGACTTAAACTCTTTAAGATGTGCATGCTTTCATACGTGTCTAATTCTGCAGAAAAATCGGGTATAGCGAGACATGTATTAGAAAATAACCACAGTGTTAATATGGATTGTTTACATTTGATAAAAAACGTGTATAATTATCGAGAATTAGACACGTATGAAAGTAAAGACTGGCTATTACGTCCATGTAATAAACCATACAATAAACAATTCCGAGTATGGGGTAATCTCCGTGACACCCTCATTATATTTCTTACCTGAATATTATTTCTTGAATTTAGAAAATAAGGCGTTCATTCGTTTATACAAAATACTTCGGTTAAATAACGTGCAAATATGTAAAATGAAATTAGTTTGGATAGAATTGCAATATATTAACTTAAATATTTTATTTCCTTCTGCAATTAAAATTATCTCTAGTGCGATTAAAATTATGGACGGTAGTGTACATTGACCTTCGATTTAACGAAGTAGCCTGGTTTCAGGAAAAAATTCATTAAATCGGAATTACATTACATCAAAACACTTTTATTTATGAGCTCCTGTTTGAAAACTTAAAAATAAAATGCAATTTAATATTTATTTTCATAAAATATAATAAAAAACAAAGAAACACATGTGTAAGATACATAAAGTATCTGGTAATTAAAGTAACCTCGGTTTCACATATGGTGAATAATATATTTTTAATACATATTATTTATACTCTTTCGGAATGATAAATGTACATACTTCTTAAATATACAGACTGTTAGCCTACAGTATACATATACTACTGTGGGCAAAAAATAGTAAGACTTTGTTCATAATTTTTAAATTCTTAATTTAAGCTTCCAAATCTATTTCGTCCCCCTCAAAGTAATCCCCCCTGGCCCCAATACACTTGTGCCAACGTTTCTTCCAATTCTCGAAAGAGTTGTTAAAGTCAATTTCAAGAATAGCCTTCAATGCGCGGAGCGATTCACGTTTAATGTCTTTAATTGACTCAAAACGGTTTCCCCGGAGCGGTCGTTTGAGCTTGCTGAATAGCCAGAAGTCATACGGAGCTAAATCAGGCAAATACGGTGGTTGCGGAACGATATTGGTTGAAAATTTGGCGAAAAACTCACGAAGAATTAATGCAGTATGCGACGGTGCATTATCGTGGTGCAAAAACCAAGAGTTGTGGGCCTATAATTCTGGCCTCTTTTTACGAATAGCATTGCGCAAACGACGCATAACACTCAAATAGTATTCTTTGTTGACAGTTGACAGCCGGTCGGAAGGAATTCGGAGTGCACCACACCTCGATAATCGAAGGAAACTGTCAACATAACCTTGATTTTTGACTTGCTTTGATGTGTTTTTTTGGGCTTCAGCTCACCTTTGATACGATATTCGGCCGATTGATCGTCTGTTTCCAGGTCATAAGCATAGATCCAAATCTCATCTCCAGTTATGATGCCTTTCATTTTGTCTTGATAGTCGGAAAGCATTGTTTCACAGACGTCAACGCGATGCGGTTTTTCGAAAAAATTGAGTGATTTTGGAACAAATCGTGCTTTTACTTTTCTTAGGCCCAAATGATCTTTCAAAATACTTTCCACTGATCCTTTCGATATTCCAACGATGCCAGTAAGGTCTCTGACTGTTAATCATCGATTTTCAGGCACCAATTCCTTGATTCTATTGACGTGTTGATCATCAGTTGATGCTGATGGCCGTTCTGAACGTGGTTCATCATCAACGCGTTCTCGACCCTCTGAATAATTTGTACCAATCAAAAACACTTGCTCGCGACAAACAATTATTACCGAAGGCCTTTTGCAACATTCTCAACGTTTCGGCACCAGAAATTTAATTCCTTTCACAAAATTTAATGGTAACTTCTTTGTTGAGTAATTTCACTCATTGTAAAAATCGCCGAATGCACTTTTTGTATTTCAGAAAGACAAGCGTATACTAAACACTAATGATTATTTTAATGTGACATTTGGCGCAGATGTCACTGACAGTCATACCAACCTAGAAAAGAAATATTTCGACGAATGGGTTTTCGCGCGAAATTTAAATTAAAAAGTCTTACTATTTTTTGCCCACAGTAGTATATTTATTTATTTCATTTATAGTATTAAGTTTCGGAGTCTCTAATATCTTACCGAACTCATCACTTTTACCAGTATTCGATAAGTTCTAGATAGGTAAAGAGGTGGTATAATGCGTTTTACAAGTAAAATTTATTCAGAATTGTTAGAACCGTCGAATAGTGTGTTTTTGATAATGCATTTACTTTTCTTAGTTTAGTGTCTTATTGTTGGATTAACTTTTTATACTTTATATTTTTATAACAAACTTAGGCGTCATGGGCAAAACGAAAGATATTACAAACAGTGAAAAGAATAGAATAGAAACGTTATTAGGGACTGGTTTATATTCTCAAAGCAAAATTGCAAGAAAAGTAAAAGCTTCACGCCGAACAGTGGCAAGAATTGCAATACTTATCAAAGAAAATCTACCCTCAACATCAAGCGGTCGATAACATCGAAACCATGAATGTAAAGCCTACAGTGGGCCAAGATGCATTAGTATTGTACTGGCTATTTTGACAGCCTTATGATTGGTAAAACATTTATTCTTCAAAAACAATTAATTCCAAGTGTTCGCAGAGGTAGTAGTCAGTCGGAAACAAGTCCAGTGAATATGGTAGGTGAGACAGAACCTCAAATTTCAACTCACTCAGTTTTTGCAGTGACTTGTGAAACTTGAGGTCGTTCGTTATTGTGGAAAAGAATTTCATTCCACTAAACCCTCACCATTGTCTTATTTGGATGTAACTTAATTTCAGTGCGTTGTTAAACCTTTTATCTGCATCCAGCCACTGTCCTGAGGGTATATACGATTATCATACAGTATCCATTTTTCGTCACAAGTAATGGTACGATCCAAGAAGGAACAATTCCTTTGCCAAATACTCAATGATGTGCAAATCTCAGTGTTCCAATTTTTACTTTTTCATCAACTTCTGTGGAATCTATGCGCCAGGTTTTTTTTACTTTTCCAAGCGCTGGAAAACGTCTCGAGACTGTTGTTAAGCTTGTTCCAAGATCAACAACAAGTTCTCTAAGTTCTAAGTTCTCTAATTATTGTAGAATTAGTTCCATTGTTGCCTTCATAACTAGAGCATCAGTACGGAGCATGCTTTCAAATCTTCCACGGGATTCATTTCCTAAGTTCATATCTCCTGATTTGAACTTCTCAAATTATGGATACACTAACTGTATTATTTCCAAATGTAGCATTAATGTTTTGTGGTGTTTGAGTAGCACTATGTCCAAGTTTATATTCGTATTGGGGTTCTATGTTTTTTTTAAAGATCTGTTCCAGCCATATAACATCTACGTAGTCAGAATTCAAACAATTTCAAATATTTGACGACTAAGGCAGTAAATAAGCAATAGTTAATCAATATTTTCTTCTAACTTCTAATCATTTTAATCTTTCATGCAGATTTCTTCGTTTTGAATGCAAGGAATTTGAGATTAATCAATTTGAAAATAATCTTTTGATTTGTCCATAAATACCTCCAAATATCTATTATATTTTCTTCACGATCTTTAAATTTCATTTAAAGTTTCGAAAACAAAAAATAGTCGAATTTAGACGATGAAGCAGGTGTTCAATTTCTTCAAAGTCACAATCAGCAACAGCAGTTTTTGCAAATCTGCAAAGTGCACATTTTGAATGCACAGCGTAGATTTACCTTGTGTGTTTTTATATTTAAAAGTCTTTAATTTGTTAACACTTTTTAATTCAGTATCTAACATAATATAGGAATTATGTAAAAATATATATTAAATTTGGTATGTCAACATTGACAAATCTAATCTGAAGGAAGTAGGCTTTGTAAGTCAAGGTCTTCATTTCCGTTTTCTCGGCAGAATCTTTTTAAAATTCCTACCGCAATTTAAATGCGTGGACGTGTCGTGAGATATAATTTAATTTAACTCAGTCATTCACTTAATCTTTTCAAGTAAGTAATTCTTGAATTTGTTTCGGTTTGTGCCTAAAGAAATGTTGAGAATGAACGGTAAGTTTTCTCTTTAATTGATTTTAGAGGGAGGCAGTCAATGAAAAATATGCTAATACGCGATGTTTATACAGTGCACAAATTGTATAACTGTTTCAATTAAAAAATTATTTAAAAATATTCAATTTATATACGAGAGTGAGCTGAAAAGTCTATAAAACGATGGATAGTCGCAGTTTCAGATTGCTTTTGTGGTGCGCCAAAAAGTTGTCTTCCTAATAACGTCAATTGTCAAATTTCAGACCACTACGTTTATTAAATTCGTTGTGACGACTGCCTAAGAGAGATGGACAGCGTCAAAATTTGTACTATCATTAAATGCTTCTTCTTGAAAGACTTATCTATTCATAATGAGATAAAGGATGATCTGAAGAACTTGTCCCCTTTATTTTCTACTGTTAAAAAAATGGGTTCGAGAGCTCAAATGTCGTATAACCGTTAGTTATGCATTACATCAGGTATGGGCAACCTTTGACATGTTGTGGGTCAAACTTTAATGTGCAAATACGTTCGCGCGTCGCGTTTAAAAGTAGTGCATTTTAAAGTAGTGTTCATAATTTTTAGCGATAGATATCAGACATGAAATAATACGACAATGTCTCGCGGGTCAGATCAAATCTTACAGCGGGCCGGATTCGCCCTGCGGGCCGGTTGTTGCCCACATATGCATTACATGGTGAACATCCGAAATCTTCCACTATACTGAAAATCGTTGAAGATGTGCATGGTGTTAGATTTGTTGTTTGAAAACGTCTGAGATAGCGGAAACTGTAAGTATCTCTAAAGAATGTGCAACATATATTTTTAATGAGGAGTTGTCCATGAAGAAGGTGTCTGTGCGGTGGGGGATGTCTAAATGTAATTTACACGCCAAGAACATGATTATTAGCTTCCATTATATCGGCTAATAGCTGCCGGTCAATTAATATAGAAAGATTTATTATGTAATTATAACTATTATAATAACTCTCAACTTTAATGGATGCTAGATGCATAATCATTAAATTCAGCTGGGCGACTAATAAGAGTTTTCTACCAAATTTTTTGTTAGCTATTGGCACCATTAAAACTAAGCAAGTATTATAAATTACAGTTTTGAATATGCTTATATTTATTCCTTAATGTTTTGTTTAAACACATTTACAATGTAGCAAAACTTTTAAGCCTTAATGATGTGTTACAGTTATGTTAGAGCAAACATACTAAGTCTTAAAATGTATACAAACTTCTTTAATAAAACTCCATCCATCTGAATAAATAAAAGTTATTGAAGTCGAATAATATAGTTATATTTAGGTGGCTTTTCATTATATTTAAGACTTTTGTAAAGTACAGCACTAACATACGTTATACAAACAATAAAGCAACTCTCTCTATCAGTAAAAACCGAAAGTACTTAGTTGCCAACCCAATATAATAAAAAAATTGTGGATTACCAATCGATTGAGAGACTTTGGCAGTGGTGTATTTGTAAACAGGGGACAAAAACACATTTAAGACATAAAATTGTGTATGGATGATGAAATAGTTCCAGAATATGCGACATGGATATGGACAATCCCCATCATGCTATGCGCACTCAATGTTTTTGTTTTGTATGATGTACACTCCGCGCAACATGAATAGGACCAACTGCATATATGACATTTGTAGTTGGTATAAACATGGTAGCGCGCTGGAATTGTTATTTTCGAAAATAAGAGGGTTGATAAAAAGATGTATGTAGGTACCAAATATAATTTTTGTAAAAGTCAGTGCAAATGTACGTTACTAATGACAATAAGTAGAGTAATTAAACGCCACTTGAATACGACCAATCTACAAAATAAAAGATTCGTTTGCAATAACAAAATACTTTATTATTCAATAGTGAGTACTTTTGCCATTATTTCTTATAACCTCAAATAGTCGGGATGGAATGGAATTATACAGGGTTCTCAAGTAGTGAACGGAAAGTTCCGCCCAACTTCGTTTCAGCGCCTGCTCTAGTTCGTCAGCGCAACTGAATTGGGTAGCATTGGAGTACAATTTACGCGACAACCATCCCCAAACATTTTCTATGATGTTCAGGTCGGGGGAGAGCGATGGCCAATCGAGAACCTCCATGCCTTGTTCTTGAAACCAGCGTCGCACAATGCGCGCGGTGTGAATACTGGCATTATCCTGTTGGAAAATAAATGACCCACCTGCCATAACGTTGGAAAATTTGTCTTTCACCTGTTGCAGCAGCTGGACGTACTTTTCCGAATTCTGTCTGCCCTTCACTATTACTAAATCAACAGGTCCGTTATAGGAAACAGCTCCCCATACCATGACTGAACCAACATCGGCTCGCCTTCGTGACTGAATCACTTCATCTTTACGTAAATCGTGGAAATAATAAGAAAACCCATCCGGGCCATCTAAATTAAACTTCTTCTCGTCACTGAAAATAACAGTTTGCCATTCTCTTGTCCACCCCATTTTTGCTCGAGCAAACTGAAGACGTGCAGTGCGCTGAAATTCCCTTAAAGGAGGCCGTCGTTTAATTTTCAAACGTTTTAAATGCGGACAGGTCTTCAGTAACTTCTGTACAGTTCTTACCGATGCATTCGTTCCAACGTTATTCGCGATTTGTCTTGCCGTTAATGCCGAATTCGATGCTTCGCGTAATATGGCTCGACGTTCTCTCTTAGTTGTAATGGATGTTGTTCGCCCTTTAAAACGTTTTCCATAATTCTCGGGATCCCTAATAAAATTGTTCACAACCTGGTGTGATCGACTTATTTTCTTTGCAGTAGCCTTTGTGGAATACCCTTCTTGATGGAACGCTTTAATTTTTCCAATTTCTTCCATACTTAAGCACTTCTGTCGTCCCATCGTTGCACAATACCCTTAATTACAAATGTTTGTTTATCCGGATACACGTTGTAACTCGACACTCATCCGGTAGCTTACTATTAAATACTGGTCGTATCCAACCGGCGCGGTGCATTTTATATGTATGTGGTACTTACGTCACCCAATGCATAACGTTAGGCACTATTGCGCAATAATGCGTATTATTTGCCATATCATACCATTACAAACTTGCATTGTATTTTTAGTAAATGAATTGTTTTTCAAACCACCGAAAGCTTGCAACAAGTCGGGTGGTCCTATTCATGTTGCGCGGAGTGTATCATACAATAAATTTATCTGCCTCGTTCTGAGATATTGTAACGTTCCAATACTTTTTCTACAATTCTTGTTACATTAGCGTGTTATAATTAACTTGTGCGCTGATTGTGGCCAGAAGATTAATTTGAGAGTAATTCTTTTATTTTTATTATAAAACATTGTATTATTCGCTTTTTAAAGGTATGCTTATATTTCTAAATGAAAGCCTTGTCGTAAATCTTTAATACATTTATTCAAATAAAATTTAAAAAATTACGTAAAACAAAACATAAATCAATTCTTAATCGTAATCTGCCGCTAAATATAATAAACAGCTTTTGCTTATTTGCAAATAAATAATTTCGCCCGAAAGGACGTTTTAACATGCTCGCATTTTATGTACAATTCCTATTATATTGATATTATATTGATAACGTTTATCCAGAAGTCTTTCAAGACTATAAGAATATACGTAACGTGTAAATATCTATCACTAACACACACCTTTAACGAGAACTTGTTTCCGCTTAATCCCGAATTATGGATCTTTTTCACATAATAAGTTTATGAAGCGTTTGGGTCATGAACGGGGTAGGGAGAAAGCAGCGAAAAAGATTGGTCCTAGCTTTGCAAAATGTTGCTCGACTCGCGATCACCCAAATCGTTCTTTTAAAAACGTCAGCTTTAGTTGCCTCCTATTCTGCTTAAGCCGCAGACCACTTGTATATGGGGAAATATCCAGCATCGCGTGTTGTGTGGATATATTGCGACGCGAAAGGGAAAAGACGAGGTTCACAGTCCGAAATAGTCACGTAGTAATGCTAGCGCCAAATTTGAATGAACAACATCAATGAGTTCATGTCGCACTGGTAAAGTATGTGTCGACTAATCACTGCATTATGTAGAGACGCTACAGACCTGTTCGGTTGAATACATGTCGTCATTTTAGATATGTACATATGTATACAATAAATGTATTAAATGAAAATAAGAATACTTAGAAGTCCTTAACGATTGTTCATTGCATTTTTTTTTATACAAAAAAGATTAAATCTGTACCCTTAACTTTTAACTTAATGATTTTGATTTCTTTTTAATGATATCGTATTTACGTACATGTCATATATACATTTTAAACTTTTAAAAGTGTAGTTTACCTCCTAATAAAAGTAATAATTGTGTGTTTGTGTGTTGTGGATTTGACTGTCTTGTTCAAAAAGAACCTG
Source organism: Dermolepida albohirtum (assembly GCA_031893035.1). Lineage (NCBI taxonomy): Eukaryota > Metazoa > Arthropoda > Insecta > Coleoptera > Scarabaeidae > Dermolepida > Dermolepida albohirtum. The sequence goes on from JAVIWB010001739.1 coordinate 92,107, forward strand.
AAATAAGGATTTTTTCGTCAACAGGTTATTCGAAAACGAAACTCAGAAGATACGAAAAGATCCCAATCTACGTGGTGGAATATCACAATGAAGTATTACCGTTTATTTATCGCGCTATGGGCTCCAAACATCTACCTTTAGAGGGTACAACATTCGTTCATTTCGATTCACATCCGGACATGTTAATACCTCGAGATATGTCCGCGGAATATGTATTTGATAAAGAGAAGTTATTCGAAAGTATCAGTATCGAGAATTGGATGATGCCAGCAGCCTATGCTGGACATTTCAAGCGTATAGTTTGGATCAAGCCGCCTTGGGCGCATCAAATCCAAAATGGCTCCTATAATTTTTTGATAGGAAAACATACATCGACAGGATGTATTAGAATGGATTGCACAGAAAATTATTTTGTCAGCGAATGTCTTTTTTGCAGATCTGAAAATTTGGAAAATACCAAGGAAGTTTCTTTACATGTATTGACACTTGGTAAAGAGATTCTAAACGAAGAGGACGACTTCAATAACATATTTAATTCTATGGAAACAGAATTAAACAGTGATGCTTACGTTTTAGACATAGACTTAGATTTCTTTAGCACAAGCAACCCTTTTAAGAACATGTACAGTAAAGCCAATATGTACGAAGAATTAAAGAAAATTTATTACTTCAAATTTCCAAAATCCAAAAACGTTGATGAAATATTATCAGTTCTATCAGAGAGAGAAAAGCAAATAAAAGAACTCGAGGAATTATTTAAATATTTGCAGAACCATCGCAAACTTCCCGAATTTGAAGAACCCACTGAAATTTACAAGAAGGTACAACAACTGCAAGAAAAACTTTTGCAACATTATAACGACGAAGAGATCGATTACGAACTTGTTCACGATGCTGGATGCACTTACGATGAAACAGAATTGCCCCACCATGTTTCCAACGAACAAGAATTAGAGATAATGTTTAACAGCTTCAAAAAATATTTGGAGGTATTATCTTACCCGCCTACTATTGTAACCATATCTCGATCTACGGAGGATGATTACACACCGCAAGAGGATGTGGAAACTATTGAAGAAGAAGTCTTGAGATGTCTTCGTAATAAGTTTAATTGTGACGTGCCTACTTTAAGTTATTCAAAAGACGATGATGGTTAAAGTGAAACGTCTGCAATAATTTACTTTTATATTAAATTATTTAATAAAATAATGTAGTTTGTAAAGATCATTTGAAAATTATATCCTGGCTTTTATTTGCAACGAGTTTTTTTTATCTTAAAACGAACGAAGATGTCCAACGATAAGAAGTAAACGAATTAATTTTGTAAATTAAACGGTTTACATTATTACACAACTCGAATAGATGTACTATATATTTTTTAATTATTTGGAATATTTCTTGAGATAAATTAAAGTTTTATCATCGACTAAATAAGATATATACGAGGATAGTTTGACAAGTAGTGAGAATGGAAAAGAAAAACGAATTTTTTAAATACAAAATAATTTTTATTTTTCAATATATTCTCCTAAAAGAGCAATACATTTATTCCAACGGTGCTCCAATGCCCCTATGCCATCTTTAAAATGCGATTCCGGAAGGCTTGCAAAATACTCATTTACGAAGATGATAAGCTCGTCGTTAGACAAAAATTTCTTTCCACCTAGTGCCGTTTTCAATTTTGGAAAAAGGTGGAAGTCGGAAGGGGCTAGATCTGGCGAATAAAGCGCATGCGGTACTAATTGGAAATGCAACTCGTGGCTTTTGGACATCGCAACTGTGCTGGTATGCGAGGGAGTGTTGTTTTGGTGAAACAGAATCTTTTTCTTTGCTATTCCTGGCCGTTTAGCACGACTCTCAACATTTAATTTTTGTAGAAGTTCTGCATAATGTTGTCCGTTTATTGTGGCACCTTTTTGAAGGTAATTAATGGGTAAAATGTCCTTTGAATCCCAAAAAATTGATGCCATCACCTTGTTTGCGATAAAGTGGTTTTCGCTTTCTTTGGAGGTGCAGAACAACGTTCTAACCATTGTTTCGACTGTTGTTTAGTTTCGAGTGTACTGTAGTGTATCCAAGTTTCATCGCAAGTAACAAATCGCCTACAAAAATCAACCGGATTCCTTTATAAAGGTCCAAACGCTCATTGGAAATGCGCAAACGAGAGAAGTTTTGATCAGTCATAAGCAATCGCGGCACCCATCTTGCCGAAAGCTTGGAAAGGCCCAATTCTTTCGTTAAAATGTGGTGTACGCGTTCTGTTGAAATATTTACCATGTCTGCTATTTCTCTCACTTTGAGTCGTCGATCTTGCGTAATAATATTATGGATATTTATAATCATTTCCTTAGAAGTCACGATTTTCATCAACACAGCTTGTTCTATCACGTTTAAATTTATTTACCCATTTACTTATTGTGGCGGATGATGGAACAGATTCACCTAATGTTTCCCGTAACTCATCTTTTATTTCGATAACTTTCATAAACTTAATTACGAAGTATTTAATTACCGCACGATACTCTGCTTTTTCCATTTTACTATAACGACGTGTTGCTTCTTTTACAATTAGCTGTCAAAAATAAACTAATCAACCGATTTATCTAAATATCGGAATGTAAACATATAAATAGGCAACCTAAATTACAGTGCATTTGTTTTACCAATTAGAGCACCACCTATGTGTCATTCTCACTACTTGTCAAACTATCCTCGTATTCACAATTATTATCACATTTTTCACTGGAACACACGGTATCCTATATTTATTGTATCATGCTATACTTTTCTCAATTATTTACAACATTTTTGCGCAGCGTGTAGTTGCGCGGTGCTTTTTTTTCAATTTAACAATTTTTCTGAACAATATAATTATAATTATCATCAGTCACTATTTTTTGTGGAGCAAATCGGCATATTTTCTTTTTCGTTTTAATTATCTTTCTGAACATTATAATCGATGAAACAAACTATATATTACTATACAACTTTCATTGTAACGGTCGACATGTTTACTTTTTTATTTAATTTTTATGAACATTGTAATTGCCTCACCAAATTATATATGTACAGTTTTCATTGCGACACACTGTTTATTTCATGTATTTACAAACATTTTTATGTGTAAAATAAACGTGTTTTGCTTTTATACAAATTGCTTTTTGGAACATTATTATTAGTGGAACAAGTTGCCCAATTTCCTTTGTGACACTGTATATTACATTTATTCATGACTGTTAAATATTTCTCAATTATCTACATCATTTTTCATGTGATAAATCAATAGGTTTATTTATATATTTATATTTCAAATTTAGTAATCGGCAAAGCAAGTTACGCATTACTGGACAATTTTCTTTGCTACACACTGTATATTACCTTTATTATATGTTGCCAGAACGTTTCATGGCATTACATATCTCTCAGTAAGTTACTTACAACATTGTTTGCATGATAAATTGGCATGTTTTTTTTTATTTCACATATATTATGATGCACAATACATTTTTTTCATAAATGTGCTACACCTGTTACATACGCGTTACAAATTTTATAAATTATTGTGGGATTAATTCGCCTCGTCATTTGAACATAAGATAACCAAGCGCACAACTTAGTCTCAGTGGTTGCATACATAGACTTCTAAAGTTCTGCTTGTACGTTATTACGAGAGTTTAGATTGTAAGCCATTATAATTATATTGCAAGACTGATTAACAGTGAACTATGAAATTATTAAATTTATAATTATCTTTTAGGATTGCTTTATAGATATTAAAATTCTTTCGTTGTATATTAAGTAGTCTATATTTCGTATTATTTTTGATGTGCAGTTAACTGTGTGGATTGGGTTGAAGCTATTGAAGTAATGCGAAAGTATTTCTTAAAAATTTGAATGGACTATTTAAGCTCTAGAATTGTTCAAATTTTACCAAATTTATAATACATTATTATTAATTTTTATTAAAATGTTTACAATTTTAACTAGCATTTAATGTCATATACGTGGATTGTTTTTTAAATTTTGCATATAAAACTGAAATAAAACAGTAGACAGCTTTTAAAGACTTCATTGTTTTTCGAAGTATTCTCTACGAAGATTAATGCACTTTTGAATGCGTTCGAACCAACTCTGGAAGCAGTTGTTCCACTCGTTTGTTGGTGCAGTCAAAATTGCGTTTTCGAAGGCATCAACTGCTCTTTCTAATGACTGGAAGTTAATTTTTGGTACTGACATTTGATTAGTGGCGCCCTCTATGTCCCACTATGCAAAACTTAAAAAGCATTCCACATATTTCAAATACTAAATTATTTGTGTAATTGATTAAATATATATGGTGTATTTTTAAAACTTTATAAGGAGAGCGAAGTCAGTACTTCAAAAATAATAAAAGAAATAATTTTGTTACATTATAGACGTTAAATCATAGCAAATTCATAATATATAGGAGACAAAAGAAAGAGAAAATCGATAAAAATAGGCACGTATATCATTTTGTAAATATCGCCTATTATAAGTTAACCTTTCTTTTTATGATTTAAATTAGCATTATCCATCGGTTGCAAGAAGTAATGCAGCTCAAATGATCCAATAGCAATGATCGAATCATTATGCGCGGTGATCGAATGATCAAAGGTAAATAATTGTCAATTCGAATATGTGCGACTATAGGTGACCAATCAATTTCTATCGCAGAGTTAGAATTGCTACAAAAGAGGCATTGATATTATTTATTTTCTGTGACAGACGCGATTAAAAAATACGTCTTATTATAGCAAATTTTATTTTGATTTCTTGAATTATCAGTGTGATGATTGTTATGTGTTAGATTAATAAATTTATATTAGAACACCACAAGTTAGAAATGTGAATATATGTACTACAAAGAGAAGATTTACTTTTAAATACTCACCAAAATTATAACGTGTTACTTAATAGTTTTGCCCCGTATAAGAAAAAGGACAATGGAAATAAATATATTAGTTTTTAAAATTCTAGTAAATATTCTCCAGTATTGCTTCGTATTTATAAAAAAAATACGTAGACATATAATTAAAATTATAATGCGTTACTTATTGGTTCTGCCTCGTATTCAGAAAAAGAAAAATACAAAGAAATCTATTAGATTTTAAAACTCTAGTGAAAACTGGTTTTTGTATACAATTTTTAAAATTATAATGCGTTACTTATTGCTGCCTCGTATTCAAAAAAGAAAAATAGAAAGAAACTATTAGATTTTAAAAAAAACATACTGGTATTGCTTCGTATTCAATTTTTAAAATTATAATGCGTTACTTATTGGTTCTGCCTCGTATTCAAAAAAGAAAAATAGAAAGAAATCTATTAGATTTTAAAACTCTAGTGAATTACATCACAGATATTGTTTCGTATTCATAAAAAAATAGGTATACTTCAATTTTTAAAATTATAATGCGTTACTTATTGGTTCTGCCTCGTATTCAAAAAAGAAAAATAGGAAGAAATCTATTAGATTTTAAAACTCTAGTGAATTACTCACAGATATTGTTTCGTATTCATAAAAAAATAGGTATACTTCAATTTTTAAAATAATAATGCGTTACTTATTGGTTCTGCCTCGTATTCAAAAAAGAAAAATAGAAAGAAACCTATTAGATTTTAAAACTCTAGTGAATTACATACTGGTATTGCTTCGTATTCATAAAAAAATAGGTATACTTCAATTTTTAAAATTATAATGCGTTACTTATTGGTTCTGCCTCGTATTCAAAAAAGAAAAATAGAAAGAAATCTATTAGATTTTAAAACTCTAGTGAATTACATACTGGTATTGCTTCGTATTCATAAAAAAATAGGTATACTTCAATTTTTAATATTATAATGCGTTACTTATTTAAAAGAAAAAAAGAAATCAATCACATCTTTTAGTTTCCAGGCTCGATTGTTTGAGGGTGCTTCGCCTGGGTAGTGGTTGAAACCCTCAGACTAGATGTTATTTTTCTTCACCGCCTAAGCAGTTGTATTTATTCAGATACTAACTTGGAGTCAGTAGCGATTTAGGTCTACAACTATGTCGACGCCTTGCCTATTGGTATAGCCTTGTATTAAAAAGCAGAAAGAAATCGGTTACATTAAAAAAGTAGATACCCCTTATACAGTATTCACTGTTATTACAATGTGCTTATAGAACTCGATCAGCGAATAATTTTATTACACGCAATTTAATGTATTTGAAAAATCATAAAATTCGAGCCATATTCGCTAGCATTCCTTAAAAATCTAATCAGTTAATGACAATCAAACTTAATTTTGCATACAAACGCGTTAATATTTATTTATTTCAGTTTCAAAGGCAATTTTTAGGTGTTGCAAATCTTAGTGGCACATCATGTTGAAAAGGAATTTTTCAATTTATTGAATCGTCCCTCTCGTCCGTTGAGTTAAAATATTTTTTTCAATTTCTTAGTAAATCTGTAAGCTTTTTGTTTGTTCTTTCTCTCTCAGCTTCGATTTCCATTTCCAATCAGAAGATTTTGCAAAATGAGTCCCTTTTTCGAAAGGAAGTAATCGAATAATAATTTGCTCATATAAGAAGTAGTAATTTTATTATAAAAGGTGACCAAGTCTGTCTAAATAATTATAGACCAATCGCTATTTTATGCAACTTTTTGAAGAATTTTGGTTCTATATGATTTCATTTATGCAGACATTGCTCCAATTTATCTCTAATTCATCATGGCTTTGCGATTGGACGATTAACAGTTATCAACCTGGTTTTTATCGCTCAAGATATTAACACTGCTCTTCACGATCGTCAGCTTGCCGTGATATACAAATACCGATTTTACCCGCGCTCTTAACACAACTGATCATAGAATTCTGCAGGAAAAACTCAAATCTTTTTGATTCGGTAATAATTTTATTGAATTTCTGTTGTTATATTTATGTTATGTTCATTATAATGGATTTAAGTCTGCTGAATTTGTGCCGACATCCGGGGTTCACCAAGAATACAACCTGAGCCTTTGCTATTCTTTGAAGCGATTTGATAATCTATTTACAAATTAATTCCGAAAATGATGCCGTCCTCTTGTAGCAGAATTTAACCCTCATGATGACCCTGGTGTGACAACAAATTAATCACTGAAGGTTGATATATAACCCTTTTCCACATTAATTTTTGTATTCTGTATACGTATTTCGACAACTAAATTGTCATCATCAGCAGATAATTAAACAATGTCGCACCTGGAAAACTACGGCAAAAATACCCGTACGAAAACAAATTCTGTATACGGTCTGTACTGTTGAAAGCCGAAACTCACACTGTGGATTATATATCAACCTTCAGTGATTAAGTTAATCAACCACGGGCTCCATCAAAATTACCAACAACAAATTAAATCTGAATATCCGGAAATGATGTGTTGTTTACTACTCTGAGTGCAAAGACACTCATATTTTTAACGAGATTCTCAATGAGCACAGTTTGCCAATTTTAAGCAGTGTTAAGGACTTGGGAATGTTGTTCGATGATCGTAGAACATTCATGAAACACATAAACAATACATGTCTAGCTGCAACCAGAACTTTCGCCTTTATTTTAAGAAACTGTTATGTGAACCATATACACGTATATTTGTGTATAAAAAAATTGTTGTGTAGTTGAATTTATATAGAAGATTAGTATAGCCTATAATCTGATTTTGTACCTAGCCATTGTAATAACTTTTTTTTTATTATTTTGTGCAATTACACAGTTTGCTCATTAATGTTTGGTTCCTTTCTTTTGTGCGTGTATTGCTATTTTCGCCTCAACCCTCTTTTGCCACTTGTAGATTAGATAACAGTTCGTTTTGGTCAAATCGTGACCCCTTTGGACGCGGCTACAGGTAGCTTTGGGAGGAGTAGCAATCTTTGTTTGGGTGTATTTTGTTATTTACCTTTTTTTTTGAGTGAACTGTTTGTCATCATTATATTTGTCATTTCTTAAAAAACATAAGAAATGGCTTTTTTATTTCTTTTTTTAGTTGCTGAGAAAATTGTTTACACTAAAATTATAATGTATTATTTATTGGTATTGCCTCGTATACAAAAAGAAAGCCAGAAATTGATTATATAATTTGAAAATTATAGAACTTTAGTTATTGGACGTCGTATATTTAAAAGAATGCAAAGAAATCGAATACATATTTTCAAAATTAATTATAATTTTGAAATAAATTTTCAAATTTCAATTTATATATATCGAAATCAAGTATATATAAATATATATATATATATATTTATATGTATATATATATATATGTATATATATATTTATATATATATATATATATATATATATATGTATATATATTCAAACGAAGGTTCTCGCGGTTGTAAGTATGAGTAACATTAGATTCTCGGGCTCTCCACGTTGTTGGACAGAGCTCTTGAAAGAATCGGCGTCCCGACGTTTCAATGACATCTCATCATCTTCACTACGATATTACTCAATTACTCATATATATGTATATAGATGAGGGGGTGCCCAAAAATAACCGGAATGGCAGCGCCATGGGTGGAGCTTGCCTAGTAGTACGCATTCCTGCCATTGGGCGCGTGTGACGCAATTTGTTCTGCGTTCGGTGTAGTCGGTTGCTTCTCCGAATAAGGTGATGTCTTGTTACAGTGCATTTTTTTGTAAAAGCATTTTCGTTTGCTCGTCTTCTTTTGTAATGTTGTACTTAAGTGAACAGCTTTCCACTCGGTCAGAGTTAATTAGGCATTCTATTTGGAGGTTCTGAGAAGTCTGTGTAATAGTGCGCGACGAAAGAGACCCGATTTGTGGCAGACGAGGGAATGGTTTTTCTACCACACAGCTTTATTAGTCCTTTACCCCAAGCTCCCTACTCATCTGATCTTGCTTCCTGCGCCTTTTTGGTTTCTACGAATGAAGAGGGCATGGAAGGACATCATTTTAACGACGTGGAACGACACAGCAGATCGCAGCCATTCAAAGAAACGAGTTTTAAGAATGTTTCCAACGACGGAATTATCGATTAGATAAGTGTATAATCATAATAATAAATAAAATAAATAAATGGAGAGTATATTGGAGGTGTTAAGGTTGTGTTGTAAAAAAATAAATAAAATGCAAATTTTTATAGAGAAGTTGTGGTTATTTCTAGGTTGGGTACCCCTCGTACATAATGGGTTTCTTGCTGCTTTAGTCTTTGTATTTTGCCTTTGTACGGAATATGCATATGTCATATGGTATCCCATATATATTGAGAACAATATGTGTCTTGAGAGAAGTCAACAAAAATTTTTTAAATTTCTATCATTTAAAATTGATGGAATTTGTCCCGGTACTGGCTTAAATCACGTGGATTTTATTTTGTTGCGATGAATTGTTTATTTTGCTACTTTACTTTAGAGTCTTATAAAAGGCTATATCTTGGAATTAAAAAGAATTACTATTATATAACTTATTGGTAGTGCCACGTATTGAAAAAAAAGTAAATCAATCAGATGTTCGATTGTTTATAAACTAATGCTAATATTAATTCACCTGCACATAGTTCGAATATCTAACGCGACACAAACTCCGATTTTCGTAGTTTCTTACGTAAGACTCACGTAGGCGATCATTTTTTATATAAAACATTGTAGGTCCTTATATGAGCACATCCATATAATTACCAACTCCCGCTTATTCCGTTAAAGGCCATGCTTCGTTTCACAATTAATGGTTCAGCATTCGTTGGTAAATTAACTCGAAGATAATGTCCGTGATTAGCTTCCATTTCGTTTAAAGGGGAGAGCATACTGGATTAAATAAACATAATGGTCCTCTGTCTATCGCCATACTAATCAATAGTAATTATTTGGATAATTCTGTGGGTGTCGTCCTTCGTATCGAGAAAAACAAATGGGAGTCTTTTAGTTGTAATCGAGTGTGTGATATAGATGATTGTGTTGTATAATTTTTTATAATTTTTTCTCCTAAATACTTCATGTAAGTAATCCGTTAATTGATCGGGGGATTAACCTGTTCTTAGGGTGGCAATCAAAAACTCTTTAGATATGAAATTAGGCAAATATGTTTTACTAAATGAACAACGTGCACAAATATCTATTTAAATATTTGATTATGTGAATGTACAGTGGATACCACAAAAAGATTTACGATGTACTTGAAAATATATCTGTCGAATTCATATTGAACGGTTTTATAATAATTGTATGTAAACAAACTGGCAGTCGGATCATGTCTCATTCATAATATAGTGGTGCAAAAACACATTCTTTCTGAACGAAAGATTTGTATTCGATTAGATATAGCAGTAATGCGCGTAATTTACGAATAATTCTTTTACGAGGGTAGCCGTTTATATTTCGGAAATAGCAAACAAAAAAGAAATTTTTATTATCGAAAATAGTTTTATTGCTTTCCAAATATTCTCCTTGAAAATCAATGTACTTTTGCATTCGCTTAAACCAATCCGAACAGCATTGCTGCCACTGTGAAGGCGGTATCTTTTGAATGCTCCAACTGCCTCTTCCGGCGTAGAAAATCGTTGACCACGAAGTTTATTCTTCACGTGTGGAAACAAAAAGAAATCACAGGGTGCTAGAACAGGGCTGTACGACGGATGGCTCATCAATTCAATGTTTTGCCTGGTCAAATATTCAATTGTTTGAACCGACTCTCACAGGTCGGTTCAAACAATTGCTCGCATTGTCATGGTGGAGAATGATCTGTCATTTTCGGTTTATTTTCCTTATTTCTTCAAAAACTTTTGGCAAACAAATAGTTGTGTACCATTCGGAATTGACCGTTCTACAACTCTCTAAAGGTACGGTTGCAACGTGACCGGTTTTTCCAAAATAATAGGCGAACATTTGTTTTGATGTGTTTCGAGCGCGAACAACTTTTGTTGGTTTTGTCTCGTTTTGGAATACCCTCACAGTCGATTGCTGTTTACTATCGGGCTCATACGTATAGATCCAAGATTCACCAACTGTGGCGCCCTAATAAATGTTCTTTGAAGCACGGCCATTGTATTTTTTGTGCATTTCTTGGCACTAATTGGCGCGAGTCCTTTTTTGAGCGGTTGTCAAATTACGTGGTACCCAACGTAAACATAGCTTCCTAACGGCTAAATGTTATCTTATGGATCTTATGCACGTTGGTGTTACCAATACCTAGACATGCCTCGATATCACGGTATATCACATGATAGTCTTGCATTATCAATTCAGACACTGCATTAATGTTTTCCGACACAACAACATTTGTGGGACAACCTTCACGAAATTCATCGTCCAAAGAACGCCGTCCAAGTTTGAATTCACTATACCATCGATATAGTGTAGTTTTCGATGGTGCTTCATCACCATATAAAGAATTCAGCTCGTCAATGCATTCTTGTTGAGATAATCCACGCCGAAATTTATGAAAAATAATTGCACGGAAATGTCCGCGAGATAATTCCATTTTTTCGTTGACATAAAATTTTCAAGTTACTGTCAACAATAATAAAAATGCCAAGGTAAATATGTTGTCAAAAATGACAAACTTCACGATGCAATCACCAGATCGGAAGCAACACTAATAGTGTTATGAGTTCCCGAAATATAAACGGCTACCCTCGTATCTTTAACTTTTATGTAGTAGTAACTGCAACTGTGGTAACATATGCATTTTTTTATGTCTTGCAGAATAAAATGTTATTTTTCTGATACTCATCCATTTCATTACTTATTACTTATTACAATACTTCCTGCAATCATATTTCTGTCCGAACGAACATATTAGACAAGTTAGAAGTGTAACTTGAAAATGCCGCGGTCTATATGCAGATTTTTTGACAAAGTGTATGTCTCAGATGTGGTGTAAAGCAACGAAATATTTGGATTAAGTACGAATTAAGGAAATTTAATTTAAAATTTGAATCTTATTTATTCACTAAGAAAAAACATTCGCGATTTCAATTTTTGTTTATACCTTCTGACCTTGCAACTAGTGATTCCTATTAACTGATATATGCTTTCCAGTTTAGCACGTAGGCAATTGTCCATAAAAAAGTATTTATGGCTATTAAAAACATGTTTACATTCTCTATTATTTCTAATTAGCAAAATTACTTGTTAAACGGACAACTACCATTAGTGATTACCTATGCACATACACTTCATTAGGTCTTGTAACGTTAACCGAAAGCCATCGCGCTTCCCGCATAAGAAAGGCGGATTATCGATTGAAGTACTCTTTTTTCTTCTGTATTCGCGGAAAAGCGAACCTTGTTGGTGTATTATAAAACTTTACGTAAGGTTAAGGTGGAGTCCGTTACGATTCAGCAAGTGGTATCTATTTTTAGTAGTGTCCAGGCTTGCCAAAACACGGGCGTAACAGTTAGTCATAGACGGGATCCCTTGAATTATCATCGATTCAATTGTTTTTGATTACCACCAAAACATCGATCACGTTGAGGCACTAATTGCGATTGGTCACGGTTAGTTTGAGTTTTTGTTTGCCGCTCTTTGGATAATCGCGCGCGACTCCCGGATTCATTGCTGCGAACTGCGCCGTTACCTTCCGGTTATATTTTGACGTACGGTTTCATTGCTCTTCGATTGTTACCGGTTGCTCTTGTTTTGCGTTTGTTTTTGGTGTTTTTATTCGTGTTTTCGAAGATGTCAACGCCAACAACGATGCGCATGCGCACTCCGAGTCCGAAGACTGTCACTTTCGATCCCTCACCGCCGACTACTCTCAATAGACCTTACAGGAAACTGAAATTTAGAAACTTGAGGGAATGGGAGCAGTATTTAAGTAAGTAAAAAAATGTATGCTTGAATTCGATATTAACGCGACTAACGTTCTTTAATGACGCCCACAATGTGTTTTCTTTGCACCCTTAGTTAAAAGTATTAATATTAGTTACAGTCTACCCAGTACGTGTTAGATTTGAATCATTTACTTGGCTAGATTTATTAAACAGATTGTTTTTTACTCGTATAGATGAAGCCATAAGCATTCAAAATAACAGCAAGAGACTGCCAAAAGGTATTACATTTTTTTTTAACTCGAAAGCTAATTCTTGCATCTTTAAATACAGCGCTGCGAAAAATTATAGGTTACTTGTTTTGGCGAGAATTTAGACAATATCTAGTGGTAAATAATAAACTTGCAATTAAAAGAAAGAAAATAAACTAAACATTCATTACAATTGGGAATAAATCTAGTTTATTTTCTATTAGTTAATGTAGTTGCAAATTCGTTTAAGCTTAGTTTTATTTAGAATTAAAATCTGGTACTTTCGGACGTTACTTGAGCATTTAGTTCAAATTTTGTGTTATTATTATTACACCAGTGGTAGACGGTATTTAAATCCTTCCTGCAGAGTTTCGCAATCAGAGATTGATGTTATTTTCCCGTACACGTTTAAGTCATCAGCATAGGCAAGGTACGCGATAGCCAAGCAATGACAGATCATAAATGTAAACATGGGGGCGCCTGAAGTGAAAGTGAAGGAATAAAAGTCATTATAACTAACATAGCAAGAGCGGTTATAAAAATACGATGCTATCAAATCAGTTGTTCATGAGGTAAACCCGAATGAACTCAATTTAGATAATAATATGGTGCGATCGATAGTGTCAAAGGCTTTTGCGATATCGGTGTAAAGAACATCGACCTGATCTTTTGAATCAATGCTAAAACTGATACGCGGGATGTCTTTTAAGTGTTGCATAGTGGGACATAGAAGTCGCCACTAATCAAATGTCAGTACTAAAAATTATTCTCCACCTTTAGTTAACCTAAATCCAAAGTTTCGATATGTGTAGTGGTGTAGCTACAACGAACTGCCACAGTTGGCAAGTTAGTTGAAAAATGGAATTAAACCAAGAACATTTTTGCGGAATAATTTTTTTATTATTTTCTAAGACAATTATTTCAACGAGAATGCCTCGCCGAGTTGCTTTCTGTTTTCGGCAATGAAGCACCACATCAGTCAACAATTTCTCGTTGGTATGGAGAATTCAAATGTTGACGGATTGCACTTGGCGACGATCTAAGAGCAGGTTCACCAAAAACGGCAGTCACTCAGAAAAACGTCGTTGCTGTGCCCAGTATCATCAACGAAGATCGACATGTGATATACCGCCAGATTGAAGCATTATTGGGGATTTCTAAGACCTCAATTCAAAAAATTTTGCATAAAGAATAGTGCGTAAAAGAATTAGTTTCCCGTTGGATACCGCATCTGTTGACCAAAGAACAGAAACCAGGTAGGGTGAATTGGTGTTAAAAAACTTTAGATCGCTTCAACGCCGGAAACTTTAAAAACGTGTACAACATTGTCAGTGGTGATGAATCTAGGATTTACTCATACGAACCAAAAAATAAACGCCAGTCGTTTGTTTGGGTGTTCCAAGATGAAGAAAAAGCCGACAAAAGTTATCTGTTCTCGAAGTGTTGTCAAAAAAATGGTCGCGATATTTGTCTCGAAAGCAGGTGATGTAGCAACAATTCTTATACAAAAGAAACTGTTGCCGCCGATTGGCATACAACCACTCGTTTGCCGCAAATCATCGCTGAGCTTCGAAAAACCAACATTGATCGACGAATCATCCTCGACCAAGACAAGGCAAGTTCACACACAGCACGCAAGACAATTAAATTTTAACGCAACAAAACGTGGAATTGTTGGACTATCCTCCGTATAGTCCGGACCAAAATCCCAACGATTTCTTTACCTTTTCGAAAACCAAGAACGGACTGCGTGGTCAAAGGTTCCAGTCGTCAGAAGGAGTAGTCGATGCCTTCAAAAACACAATTTTAACTGTACTAAAAAACGAGATTAATATATAACTGCTTCCACAGTTGCGGAGCCCGTGCAAACGTGCATTAATTTTCGTGAAGAATACTTCAAAAAAGAAGTCTTTAAAAATCTACTGTTTTATACCAATTTTATATGCAAATCTTAAAAGACAACCTACGTATACTGTCTAGTTTCAGACAAGTTGGTTAAAGTTGATCTTCTTGACATAAACCCATACTGTTGCGTGGAAATAAATCATCGAATAGAGTTGTATAGCCTGTCTTAAAGCAAGTACTTAAAAATCTTAGAGCAGCTGGCTAAAATATTGAAAGCTCTGTCATTCAAAATATCACATTTGCTTCCTGTTTTATAAATGGATGTAATCTTGCTTACCTTCAGATATCTGGAAAAGTAGATATACGAAGAGCAAGATTATAAATTGTATGTATATTTGTATGTATTTTTAAAATACCCTGTATATAAATTCAATGATGAGTATCCTTGTGGTGTTGACTACGTTAGTTTACTTTTTTGATTTTCAATCGCTTTCAGCTAGTCGCGGGCTTAGCATTTATTGATTATTTTATGAAAGGGAGAACTATCATAGGAGAGTATTGTGCAGAATTATCGGCCACCATTATTCACCATTCAAATCAAAAGTAAATGAACGCATTCGTCAATGAAAAAAGAATTCTATTTTAATCATAACACACCAGCTTATTTATCATTAATTTCACAAGCACAAATGTTATAACCGCGTTATGAATTACTTCCACCCTAACCTTATTCGCTGACCTTAGATTTTGGTGACTTCTTTCTCTTTTACAGTTTCATTGGCAATATGGTTGAAGTTGATGGTTATTTTGAAGGTTAGGAAAGGGACAACTATCATAAGAGAGCAGAATTATGGACCAAATTCACCATTCAAATCAAAAGTAAATGAACGCATTTGTCAATGAAAAAGAATTCGGTTTTATCATAACATTCCAGTTTATTTATCATTAATTTCACAAGCACAAATGTTATAACTGCGTTATGAATTACTTCCGCCCTCACCCTATTCGTTGGCCTTAGATCTTGGCGACTTCTTTCTGTTTTCTAGTTTCATTGGCCAAATATTTGAAACTGATGGTTATTTTGAAGGTCTCAAAACAATCTTCACTTTATTCTGGTGGTTTCATGACGTTTCATAAGAGTAGTATCATGGCATACCACATCACAGCACAAAATTGGGAAAAGGGCAGGAATATAAGTATATTTTTACTTTAATGATAATAGTGTAGTGATAACGAGAAATATACCATCTAATTACATGCATGGTATATTTCTTTAAAAAGACTAAAACTAAATAACTCATATTTTTGTTTTTTTTTATCACTTAAGGTCGATAGTGATTAAGTTAATCAACCCCAGGCTCCATCAAAATTACCTTCAAATTTATTTGAAAATATTTTAACCGGGTAATAATAATAGCGAGAAATTCTAACTTGGACAATCCATCAGATTTTTTTATACATCCGATTCATATTTACATATGTAAACAAATTCCACTCAGGATGAAATACTTTCCACTATAAAAGCCTTTCCATGTTTCAGGAAATTTCAATGATTCACTAACACAGTGAAAATTGCATATCGACTTATCTAAAATTATTCAAATATAACACTCCCATCTTTGAATGAATCGTAAGGTTCATTACACGTACGTTCTATTTATATATGTATTTGTGTATATAAGAATATATATAGGCATGTTTAAACAAGTAACTATGTATCATGAAGATAGCAATGTAACAATTCAACTGAAACGAGACAATGCCCTTCTATCAACACACCCTTATTATGTTCAAGACTATATCTTATTCTTGGCGCTAATATTAACATAGTACATACATAAATATGAACGTATATACGAGGGTGGTCCCAGAAGTACCCGACCCAACAAAGAAAATACAAAATTTTGGAAAGAATATATTTATTTTTTAACGTAATCTCGTTTCAATTGTATACACTTTTCCCAGCGACGTTCAATAAATTCGATACCCTTTTTATAATAAGAATTGTCTTGCTCCTTAAAATAGCCATTAACTGCCGAAATCACTTCTTCATCGTTGGAAAATCTTTGACTACTGAGTTATTTTTTCAAGTTTGGGAACAGGAAATAATCGGAGGCGGCTAAATCTGGAGAATAGGGTGCATGAGGAAGCAATTCAAACTTTAATTCATTAATTGGTCATTGCAATAACGGATTTGTGAACTGGTGCATTATTTTGACGAAACAACATTTTCTTCTTACCCAAATGCGGCCCCTTTTGCTTGATTTCTTCGCTCAAACGTTGCAATAAGTTTGCATAATACCCGCCGTTGATAGTTTTTCCTTTTTCAAGGTATCCGACCGGTAGTGTGTAATTTTGCGGCTGTTAAATAACCATTGAAATTAATAAATTACTTTCATTTATGTTTTAATTTCTCTTCCAATCCTTAAATACACGGTACCCCAACCAGTGACTACTTGCTACACATTTGCATTTCATTTTGCAAACGTTAAATTGACTAATAAATTGGGGCAAATTGTTATATATTGGCGACAACATATGAACTCATTTATTTTTTTTTCTTTATTTTGCTGTAATCTAGCCTTGCACTATTTTGACAGTTGCTAATAATAAAAATGTGTTATTATATACATTTGTGAGGATGTTGTCATGACCTCATTCCTCTTCGCGTGTGTCACGAAAAGAAAAATAAATAGTTAGGAGTATTTCCTTGTGATGTTGTTTGTAAATCGCATAAATAATAAGCATTAAAGAAAATTGAAAGACGACTTGTTGAAATATAAACGTTGGAAAAGATGAGAGTTTCTAAGAAGTGTTATTTTTAGTAATTGCACGCGTATTTAAAAACGATTAAAATAGAATTTTGATTTTATTAAATTTACCTTGTTTAATTTGATAGATTTAATGCGTTCATCTTTTAATTTAATTATTTTGTATAATCTAAAATATACTTTTAAGACGTGTAATTCAAATAATACCGGAAAACTTCAACCAGTTCTTTAATTTGCATGTTCAGGATCAAGTCACTGATGAGAAGAATACCATCGAAACCTCGGCCAGTGTGTGATTTTTTTTGCTGCTGCTTGAAAATCAGGTCTTTTTCCTGACTTTACACCTTTTTAAACCAGTTTCTGCCTACCTAGTTCTTATCATTCGAGCAATAAGCTCCAACTTCTTCTATCAGAGTTGCAACGATCTCAGAGGAAGTTCTTCTACGATCTTTAAGAGTCTCACGAGTTTTCTGTCCTGGTATTCAGTAGTTACGCGTTTTCTATCTGTTCTTATTTTGTGTACGTGAGAACCAATTTCCGCAAACCGTTTAACAGCAGATTTACCAACTTGATTTTCTTTACTTGGGACTTGTCTGGTTCATGTAGGATCTGAATTTCACTCGTTTTTCGATGAAATTTAGTAATTTCTAGATGTAAATTATGTTAAAAATGTAAATTATGTCAAAATATTTGAATTATTTTTTAGAATATTTACATTTCTTGTTATTTAGACACCAGATATTTTATAACCCTTTAAAACATATGTGGGCAACATCCGGCCCGTTGTAAGATTTGATCCGGCCCGTGAGACGCTGTCGTATTATTTCATGTCTGATATCTATCGCTAAAAATTATGAACACTACTTTAAAACACTACTTTTAAACGCGGCCCGCGAGCGTATGTATTGGGTTGGCAACTAAGTACTTGCGGTTTTTACTGATAGAGAGCGTTGCTTTATTGTTTGTATAACGTATGTTAGTGCTGTACTTTACCGTTTGTCGAGTGATACTAGCCACATTGACGTAACTTCAGAAGCAAGTAGTGCGTGATTAAAGCTATTAGTTGTGGGTTAATTTTAAATGGTGTGCAGAAACGAACATTTTCGACATATTTTACTATTTTATTTCCGTAAAGGAAAGAAAGCTGCTGCGGCTCACAAAAAGATATGTGAAGTTTATGGTGTTAATTGCTTAACAGAGCGCACGTGTCAGAATTGGTATAAAAAATTCCGTTCTGGAGTTTTCCCTCAAAGGTGAGCAACGTTCTGGTCGGCCTACTGAAGTTGATGATGAACAAATCAAAGTCATAATTGAAGAGTATCGTTATATAACTGTTCGAGAGGTTACGGAGAGGCTACATGTATCGCACACAACAATTGAAAAACATTTAAAATGTCTTGGGCTAGTTAAGAAGCTTGATATTTGGGTACCTCACGAATTGAAAGAAATTCATTTAACACAAAGAATCAACTTTTACGGTATGCACCTTAGACGAAATGAAACCGACCCTTTCTTAAAAAGAATCATCACTTGTGATGAAAAATGGGTCCTGTACAGTAACATAGTTCGAAAACGATCATGGAGCAAACACGATAAACCAGCTCAAACAACATCGAAAGCTGAATTGCATCCAAAAAAGATCATGCTGTCAGTTTGGTGGGATTACAAAGGTGTTGTGTTTTTTGAGCTGCTTCCAAGGAACCAAACGATCAATTCTGATGTTTACTGTTAACAATTAATAAAACTGGATGAAGCAATCAAAGAAAAACGGCCAAAATTGTCAAATAGGAAAGGTGTAGTTTTCTACCAAGATAATGCAAGGACTCACACATCTTTGGTAACTCGTGGGAAACTATTGGAGCTTGGCTGGAAAGTGATGCCACAATACAGCCCTTTATATATATGATATATATATATATCGAAGTTTGCAGAATTCTTTGAATGGTAAAACTTTCACAAATGACGATGACCTTCACTCGCACCTGGTTCACTTTTTTGCTGACAAGGACCAGAAATTTTATGAGCGCGGAATCATGCAGCTGAAAGAAAGATGGCAAAAGATCATTGAGCAAAATGGAAAATATATAATTGATTAAAAACTATTCTTTGTTTAAAGAAAAAGTGTTTTATTTTATACTACAAAACCGAAAGTACTTAGTTGCCAACCCAATATTTGCACAATATGTCAAAGGTTGCCAATACCTGCTTTAAAAGGTACGGTGTATTGTTTAAATTAACGTTTGATATCGCGGATTAAACTTTGTAGAAAGCCTTTATTATTGTTTCTAATGCTTTTAGGATACACCTGTTTTATCGAGGGCGCCTAACACTTTTGCCCCAGAATTTTCAATCATTGCACAGCATAAACTATCTCTGCTCAAGTTTGGATTTAAACGCTTTAATAACATGCTCTCATTCTCCTTCGATGTCCAGAATACGTGTACATAGACTCGAATATTGTAATGAAGATTTATTAGAATTGCCTTCTCATCGCATAGTATATGGTTATGATGTTTCAATTAATTGCATATCTAGGGAATTAAACACTCTACCAAGTGACATCGACACGTACAATAGATTTATAAAAGCGATACACTGAAGAAAGTACGACACTTAAGAGTACAATTTATAATATAATGTATTGCACTATTTGGGAGGCGGAAAAGATACATATTGGAAATCTGTTAAACTTTTGAAATACAGAATGGAAATATTAGGTGTACCGAAAAGTTCTACCCGTTCTGGTTTCTGAAGTTTCAACAGGTGTGCGTATATTCATTTGACGCATATTTGGTTCTCTCTTTTATCACTGAATGTATACATACTGACCTAGCAAGTGAACTAAAATGAAGATGATTCATGTTAGTATTAATTGAGATGCGATTGTATACCCATGGCTCCTGAATATGTTCATTTACGCCACTGTATTTTGTACGAATTCCAACAAGGAAGAAATGCTATAGAAGCGTGTAGAAATTTATTGAAAGTGTTTGGTGAAGGTACAGTTTCTGATAGAACATGCAGAAGATGGTTCGAAAAAATTCAAATAAGTGATTTCGACATTTCTGATAAGCCATGTTCTGTGCGATCATCTTTGATCCATGACGATACTATCAAGATCATGTTAGAGCTAAATCCTGTTTTGACAACATCGGAGATTGCGGAGAAGTTTGATTCAGCTTAACATTCCATTTCGGACCATATTTGGAAACAAAGATTGGTATGGAAATATTTGAAATGGGTGCCACATGAATTAAGTGAGAAGAATTTCAATGACCGAGTCATCATATGCACATTTCTGCTTTCATGGAACAAAATCGAACCTTCCTTGGATGATGAATGAGATTCCTTCAGAGCGTTTATCATATCATTTCGATACAGAAAATAATGAATAATATCATATCTCCCTCTCTCGACCAATACATAAATGTATTGACCGACAAAGCGAGAACGCTTCTATCTCACAAAGATCGGAGACTCTGTTTCCAGTGTGTAATAGACAGAAACTTGCGTGCTAGGCTTTATGCCAATTAAAGAATGTTAAAAGGAATCATTCTATTATTAATAACACCCTATCAACTACATATGTTTCATCGAATGCACGAATCGTCAGGTTGATTTGTGTTATTAATGAACGATTCCTTCAGAGCGTTTATCATATCATTTCGATACAGAAAATAATGAATAATATCATATCTCCCTCTCTCGACCAATACATAAATGTATTGACCGACAAAGCGAGAACGCTTCTATCTCACAAAGATCGGAGACTCTGTTTCCAGTGTGTAATAGACAGAAACTTGCGTGCTAGGCTTTATGCCAATTAAAGAATGTTAAAAGGAATCATTCTATTATTAATAACACCCTATCAACTACATATGTTTCATCGAATGCACGAATCGTCAGGTTGATTTGTGTTATTAATGAACGATTCCTTCAGAGCGTTTATCATATCATTTCGATACAGAAAATAATGAATAATATCATATCTCCCTCTCTCGACCAATACATAAATGTATTGACCGACAAAGCGAGAACGCTTCTATCTCACAAAGATCGGAGACTCTGTTTCCAGTGTGTAATAGACAGAAACTTGCGTGCTAGGCTTTATGCCAATTAAAGAATGTTAAAAGGAATCATTCTATTATTAATAACACCCTATCAACTACATATGTTTCATCGAATGCACGAATCGTCAGGTTGATTTGTGTTATTAATGAACGATTCCTTCAGAGCGTTTATCATATCATTTCGATACAGAAAATAATGAATAATATCATATCTCCCTCTCTCGACCAATACATAAATGTATTGACCGACAAAGCGAGAACGCTTCTATCTCACAAAGATCGGAGACTCTGTTTCCAGTGTGTAATAGACAGAAACTTGCGTGCTAGGCTTTATGCCAATTAAAGAATGTTAAAAGGAATCATTCTATTATTAATAACACCCTATCAACTACATATGTTTCATCGAATGCACGAATCGTCAGGTTGATTTGTGTTATTAATGAACGATTCCTTCAGAGCGTTTATCATATCATTTCGATACAGAAAATAATGAATAATATCATATCTCCCTCTCTCGACCAATACATAAATGTATTGACCGACAAAGCGAGAACGCTTCTATCTCACAAAGATCGGAGACTCTGTTTCCAGTGTGTAATAGACAGAAACTTGCGTGCTAGGCTTTATGCCAATTAAAGAATGTTAAAAGGAATCATTCTATTATTAATAACACCCTATCAACTACATATGTTTCATCGAATGCACGAATCGTCAGGTTGATTTGTGTTATTAATGAACGATTCCTTCAGAGCGTTTATCATATCATTTCGATACAGAAAATAATGAATAATATCATATCTCCCTCTCTCGACCAATACATAAATGTATTGACCGACAAAGCGAGAACGCTTCTATCTCACAAAGATCGGAGACTCTGTTTCCAGTGTGTAATAGACAGAAACTTGCGTGCTAGGCTTTATGCCAATTAAAGAATGTTAAAAGGAATCATTCTATTATTAATAACACCCTATCAACTACATATGTTTCATCGAATGCACGAATCGTCAGGTTGATTTGTGTTATTAATGAACGATTCCTTCAGAGCGTTTATCATATCATTTCGATACAGAAAATAATGAATAATATCATATCTCCCTCTCTCGACCAATACATAAATGTATTGACCGACAAAGCGAGAACGCTTCTATCTCACAAAGATCGGAGACTCTGTTTCCAGTGTGTAATAGACAGAAACTTGCGTGCTAGGCTTTATGCCAATTAAAGAATGTTAAAAGGAATCATTCTATTATTAATAACACCCTATCAACTACATATGTTTCATCGAATGCACGAATCGTCAGGTTGATTTGTGTTATTAATGAACGATTCCTTCAGAGCGTTTATCATATCATTTCGATACAGAAAATAATGAATAATATCATATCTCCCTCTCTCGACCAATACATAAATGTATTGACCACACTTTTGAAAACAGATCTCGATAAGATCGCTTTATGAAAAGTTGATATTATTAATAACATACTCTGTATTGGTCAGTGTGTGTGCGTTTATATTCATTTCATTATTTGGTTCTCTCTTTATGCCAATTAAAGAATGACCTAAAAGGAATCATTCTATTATTAATAACACAAATCAACTACATATGTTTCATCGAATGCACGAATGAAACATATGTAGTTGATTGTGTTATTAATAATAGAATGTTATTCCTTTTAACTGTATTTTTAATTGGCATACAGCCTAAACGCAAGAATAATATCATATCTACACACTGGAAACAATCCGATCATAAATGTTTGACATTTTGTGAAATACAGTTATCTATTGGAACAGGGAGATATGATATTATTCGAAAAAATTCGAAATGATATGTAAATTTAAAAGGACATTCTATTATTAATAACACAAATCAACCTGACGATTCGTGCATTCGATGAAACATATGTAGTTGATAGGGTGTTATTAATAATAGAATGATTCCTTTTAACATTCTTTAATTGGCATAAAGCCTAGCACGCAAGTTTCTGTCTATTACACACTGGAAACAGAGTCTCCGATCTTTGTGAGATAGAAGCGTCCTCGCTTTGTCGGTCATTACATTTATGTATTGGTCGAGAGAGGGAGATATGATATTATTCATTATTTTCTGTATCGAAATGATATGATAAACGCTCTGAAGGAATCGTTCATTAATAACACAAATCAACCTGACGATTCGTGCATTCGATGAAACATATGTAGTTGATAGGGTGTTATTAATAATAGAATGATTCCTTTTAACATTCTTTAATTGGCATAAAGCCTAGCACGCAAGTTTCTGTCTATTACACACTGGAAACAGAGTCTCCGATCTTTGTGAGATAGAAGCGTTCTCGCTTTGTCGGTCAATACATTTATGTATTGGTCGAGAGAGGGAGATATGATATTATTCATTATTTTCTGTATCGAAATGATATGATAAACGCTCTGAAGGAATCGTTCATTAATAACACAAATCAACCTGACGATTCGTGCATTCGATGAAACATATGTAGTTGATAGGGTGTTATTAATAATAGAATGATTCCTTTTAACATTCTTTAATTGGCATAAAGCCTAGCACGCAAGTTTCTGTCTATTACACACTGGAAACAGAGTCTCCGATCTTTGTGAGATAGAAGCGTTCTCGCTTTGTCGGTCAATACATTTATGTATTGGTCGAGAGAGGGAGATATGATATTATTCATTATTTTCTGTATCGAAATGATATGATAAACGCTCTGAAGGAATCGTTCATTAATAACACAAATCAACCTGACGATTCGTGCATTCGATGAAACATATGTAGTTGATAGGGTGTTATTAATAATAGAATGATTCCTTTTTAACATTCTTTAATTGGCATAAAGCCTAGCACGCAAGTTTCTGTCTATTACACACTGGAAACATAGTCTCCGATCTTTGTGAGATAGAAGCGTTCTCGCTTTGTGGCAATACATTTATGTAAATAATGATGGAAATTATATTATTCAATAAAGTTTATTGAAGGTACGTAAAATTTATTATTTTATTTCATTCTAAAAACGGACAGAACTTTCCGGTAGACCTGATAACAATGTCAAGGTCAATAGTTTTTTCACCACGTCTGCCTTCAATACTCCATGACCTTTCCCAAATTTGAAACACCGAAATTAATATTTAATTACTAGATACGAAGACTATCACTATGTATTGATCATCTTATCAATTTTTTTGGAGACAAATCTTTTTGAAATTTTTTTGAAATTCAAATGTATGTAATAAGGTATCTCTGTCAAAAAGATTTGTCCCTTTTTGACAGATACCTTATTATAATACATACATTTCAATTTTCAAAATGAAATTAAGGCGAACGCCAATTACAGACCAAGCTAAAAAAGTTAAAAACAAAGTAAACATTTTAAACTTTGAATGCTATCATGTTAAAAAATGACACACACACAGAGAGAGAGAGAAGGAAGAGAAAATTGTTTTTTTTTTGTTTGTCAAGGGCTACTATTTTAGAGACAATAATTTGTGAGCATTTCCTATGTATAATTGTATTTAGAAAATTCCTTTACATTCGTGTGTTAGTTACTTCATGTTATTTTAGTGGAAAAAACAACTGTTAACATTGATTAAACATTTAAATCGTCATAGTCTAATTACAGCGGTTTATTTAGAAGCTGCTGCGGTTTTCTTCTTATTTTCTTATTATCGTTAAGCATTTCGCATATTACGAGAAAAACATATGTTTCTACGTATCTTTAAATAAAAATAAATGTTGTAACGAATTATTAGGATTTATGAATGACTTCTACTAATTATACGTGATTTATAGAATGTATGTACGTCCATATTAGTTTGGATACTCAAATAAATTTAAAAAAAGGGAAGACAGTTAAACTATTATAATTTATGTATATCAAAACTTTAAATTTTTATTGCATTATTGTTTATAGATGCTTATAAAGTATAATAATAAAAATTAAAGTAATTATATCGTTAAATAACCAAAGATATCTTAAACATTCCGCTCATCAAAGAAACTCCCTTTTGCGCGAAGAACAGCCCGTACAATTCTAGGCATTCATTTCAGCTATGTTTACGTTGGGTACTACATAATTTGACAACCGCTCAAAAAAGGAATCGCGTCGATTGGTGCAAAAAAATGCACAAAAAATACAATGGCGGTGCTTCAAAGAACATTTATAAAGTCGTCGCAGGTGATGAATCTTGGATCTATACGTATGAAACCGATAGTAAACAGCAGTCGACTATGTGGGTATTCCAAGGTGAGCCAAAACCAACAAAAGTTGGTCGCGCTGGAATCACATCAAAACAAATGGTCGCCGTTGCAACCGTGCCTTTAGAGAGTTGTTGAACGGTTAATTCCGAATGGCACACAACTATTTGTTTGCCAAAAGTTTTTGAAGAAATAAGGAAAACGACAGATCATTCTCCACCATGACAATGCGAGCTCTAACAACTCGGTTCAAACAATTGAATATTTGACCGCGCAAAACATCGAATTGATGAGCCATCCGCCGTACAGCCCTGATCTAACACGCTGTGATTTCTTTTTGTTGCCACACGTGAAGAATAAACTTCGTGGTCAACGGTTGTCTACGCCGTAAGAGGCAGTTGAGGCATTCAAAACTCATATTTTGGAGATACCGCCTTCACAGTGGCAGCAATACTTTTCGAATCGGTTTAAACGAATGCAAAAGTGCATTGATTTTCAAGGAGAATATTTTGAAAAGCAATAAAACAATTGTTTTTTGTTTGCTATTCCCGAAATATAAACGGCTACCCTCGTATTCTATTTTATATATTCTTCTAGTTTCTTTTTCTAAAAATTAATATAGAAGGAGTTTGTTTCTACATAATTGTATAAAAGATAATTTTTAACTATATAATATAAACTATACTCAAGTAAAATGAATTCCCGAGTTCCTTGACCTTGTTAAATCACTTATTAATAATTAAAAGTAGGAAGTTATGGTTTTGAGATATATTCAAGATACTTTCTCTATTTATTCTACCATATAATCGTGGTGATGTGGAAAGTATTTTGTTACTTGAACAGATGTCCGATTACATTTACTGCTTCGCCACCGTTCCCGGTAATAATGCCAATTGTTTACTTTTGAAATTCCAATTTTTCTCTAATTAAACAATCAAAGACCCTGTATAACTAGGTAATTAGATGAAGGAAGGAAATAATTAACGATTTTTAACGTTGATTATTTCCTTCCTTCATCTAATTACCTAGTTATACAGGGTGCTTGATCGACATGCTGCAAATATTTAAGTAGTCATAAAATGTATAATTATTTCTAAAATTTTTTTATTATCAAACTCAGACCTACGTTTTATTACGACAAGCTGAGATTATGCATTGTAAAACTTGTATCGTAATCTTTTATGTTTTTATATTCAATAGTTTTATCACGCTGTTAAGTATAGTTGTCAGAATACTTCGTTCCTCAGATTTTCTAGATTATAAATATTAAATATTCATTTTAAGTGCATGTGGCCATGAAACAACTCAAACAGCGGCGGAATTTTCCTTATTATTTACGTATGGAATTGTTATGTGAATTTTCCAGTTCCATACGTAAATATAAACGCACAGAAACACCACATAATGTTGTCAATTTAAAATGTAAAAAAATGTTAGAAAAAAAAAGAAAATCAATTAAATAAATAACTTGAAAAAGAGGAGGGACAAAATCTCTCGAAACGTTAATGTGAACTAAGTGTTTCATTATCGCTAATGGTCAAAAACCTAAACACAAAAGAAATACATAACATAATATCCTTTGCAAAATATGCCATCTAAAAATTTAATTTCTTCTGATTTTCAAGAATTTTCAGTTCTTATTGACAAAGAATAGACTTCGTGCTTTTTATTAAGAAGTTAAGGAATTGGAAGAATCACGTCTCATCATACATAGGGAAGAAGTTTTCTTTGGATGAATTAACTCTTTCAGGCTTGGTGGTCAGTTATCTAACCACCTATTTAAGAGTTCTCAAAACCACTTTTTATGCCGTCTTGTGCCGATTTGCTAAGCAATTACTTTTTTGAAGTCGTCGTTGATCGTTTAATGCGAAACTTTTACTCTAGAGTGCGCTGGGTAAATTAACAGATTTATTTAAAAATGTGGTAATGTATTGTTTTTCAATGGGACTTTCCCGAATGTAATAAAAAATGCTCATAGTATTTATTATTTAACGAATTCGGTGTTATTCTATGGTATAGCGTCTGTTTAATTATTTTATAACAAAAGTATTATAATATATTACATAATCTACGATAAATAAGGTAAATAGCACGGTGGTTAGATTACTAACCACTGTGACTATAGTAGGTTTCACATAATGTACATATTTATGTTGCATTATAAGGATGCCGCGTGTAGTTAATGAACGTGATATAGAAGATATTTTGTTCGAAAGTATACCTTCTGATTGCGAAAGTGTGTGCAGTTTTGAATCGGATGAAAGAGAAAATTATGAGATGCAAACGGACCCGATGGGGCTCGGTGACATACCTTCTGGGCTCCAGCTAAATCCTGAAGATGAATTTGACTTGAACGATGACATAACCATTTCAAATTTGCCTGACACTACTGGTAGTGGTACCACGAGCCCCTTATCTACTCAAACTGTTATGAGGGAACCAAAATGTAAGAAAATTTTCAGAATGGGGGAGCCGGAAAAGTACACTGGAGGCGGGGGTGTAGCAAACGATGTAATAGAGTTAGAGAATATCACACCTACGCCTATTGTTTAGATCTCGATATATATATACTGGCAAGGATAGTGACAAAGTACAAACTGACTTCGGTGGTAAAATTGTTCGACAATTATGCGTGGATTTGGAATCGAAAAATCAAAAAGTGTTACCCAAACGGTTTTTTCTTATTTTATATGTTTTTTATAATAAATAAACGCTAATTAACTTAAAAATGCAATTGTTTTTATTCTGAAGTAATATATAAGAAAGCGTGGCTGAAAGAGTTAAAACATTCTTTCCTTCAGTATTTGAGTATATTTTCTTGTAAATTTTATCATTCAGCATAAGTAAGATTGAGTAACGTAGTATTTAATCAACAAATCATTTTAATGAATGCTAGAAAGAATAGGGGGCCTACATTGGATCCGTGCGGGACACCAATAACATATTTTCTTCCGAATACGTAGGATTTAATTAAAATCTTAAGTAATGAAGGTATAAATTAAGGTCAATGATTATATTTATTTTAAATATTAATAAAGAATAGAGAGATATAAAAAAGAAAGCGGTTTTATGCATTAGGTGATCGCTGAGTAATGTGTTTTCATTCCTTCAAATCTTAACAAGTCCGACTCACCACGGATTCCTATGACGATCTCTTCTTTAAAACGGGTTGAAGTAAATGACGAAACAAAATCAAAATAAAAGAAAAATTTCACGAGGTTTTTCTCATTTCGTTTAATTTCACATCATGCTTGCTTTTAATTGTTGTCCATTCTATATTTAGACAGACGACTATAAGTCAAACACAGACACATATACGTATACAAGCGCAATATAAACACGCACACATACACATCACAGTAGCCGTTTTAATATAACAAGAGAAATAGATCCACACAACAACACATTATTTAATGCATTTAAATATCGCCATCATTCCAATGATGACGCACACGTGACGGTACACGTGTGTATGTGTCTGTGTGTAGTACGCCGGAGAGGAACGGAAACTTGACGTGTTTTTTCATAATTTATTCCACCCGTTTGTTTTTTCCGTTTTAATATAAAAATAAAAAAAAAACAATATCCGATCTGTAAATCATTGGAAGTTTACGCTTTGAGAATTTTTATGCCGGCGATCGAATCCGCAGTTAACACTTAATATCGTCACTTTTCCGCGAAATTCCAGTGTATATGGATGAGGGAATATACGACGTTAAAAACTTTCGTTATCAGTTTTGAGGCGACAGTTCCTTTTTGCGCTCTGTTGCGGTTAACTTAATAGATATAACACCCTCTATATGACTAACGTTTCAGTCACTTTCGGAGTGTGTCTTGATTGAAGTGCAGTCTAATAAACGTGGTGTGGAGAAAGTCTTTTTGACATTCTGTTTTTTTACTGTTGTTGTTATTGTTGTGCGCGAAAAAATTAACTTAAATGGCGAAAGTCGATTTAAGAAATTCTTTTTATAACTGCAACGAGTTGTCAGAGCTTGGTAAGAGATGTTACACAATGTATTTTAACTAGTTTATTGACATTATTATTAATAAACAATACGTACAGTCATTGGTATGTCGAGAATGTTGTTTGGAATCTTGAAATTTCTTGGAAATACAAAGAAGATAAACACATGCATGTAAATACATTAAGTTTACATTGTTATACATTATAAAGTTCAGTTGAGAATTTTTGGAAATTTAGCACTCAAAACTTAAATACTCCCTCAAAAAACTAAGTTAGAAAAGGGTCTTTTTTAAAGTTTATATTCTGGCACGAAGATTTACAATTAAAGCCTTAAATTTTGGCCTATTTTCAATGAATAATTTGATGCCAATATCACGATAAAATCCGATTTAAAAAGAAGTAAAAAAAATAAGCGCAACTCCTTTGTTTTTTATTTAATCACTCTGTAAACTTATATCAATGTTCCTTTATGTTCAATTCTAATCAAAAACAAGATCCCCTAGCTTTTTTATTTGTATCAATTAAGAACAAAGGCTTACATTTTAAGAGATAAAAGCGTTTAATAGTACAGGCTTGAAGAAAAATAAAATTTTTATTTGATGTTTTTGTTTAATTAAGCGACTCGTACTATTGTATTAAATTTATACAAATCTGTGTGTATATGTAATTATACTGCATGTTTAATAAACAAAATAGTAAAGAATATAGATTTATTTGTTTTAGTCACACAATACGATTTTATTAGATAATAAAAGTGAACACGTTTTAGAACAATCGCTTTTATTTTGAAATCTAATTTGAAAAGTAAAAAAAAATATTCGAAATTGCAGAAGTATTCGAGTACTTGAGAGGTATACAGTACTGTGCAACTGAATTAGTCATCTACATAGCAAATTCTTTTGATATTAATATAATACAAGAAAAATAATCGCGTATAACTGAAAAATATTGTAGTAATAAAGGTGATATTTAGTAGGCATTACACCTTGCACGCGTTTGGGTAAATTATCGTAGTTTTTTTTAGAAATTCTTGTGGCATTTTTATTTCATTCTTCCGAAAGGATATCAACAGGTTGATAAGTCTTAGTTGGTGACCTTTTTTTGCTTTGCACGATCTAAATAATGCCACACATGTTTGATAATAGTTATAGAAAAGGCTAATCACAACAACATATAACTTTAACAACAAGGAGAAGTGATTGTAAAATTTGTTGGTATGCACATGACTGAGGGATTAAAATTGGCCCATCACGTATATCTTCTGGCAAAGAAACTAATAATAATTTACTGCATCGCAAGAATAAAAATGAATGCAACATACCAGGCAATTATATTTAATTACCATTCCTTCATTCATTGTCACTTCTCCTATGACATTTTCATCTGGGGAACGTTATCTGCAGCGGAACGAGCAAAAAGGAACAATGAGAACTATATCTGGTCTCCACGATAGTGGAGGACTCACCTACCGTTCCTTCATTCCTTTCCTATTGACATCCTCATCTGGGGAAACATTCTCTGCAGCGGAAAGGGCTAAAAAGAGCAATACGAATTACTATATCTGGCCTCCACGATGTTGGATGACTTCTCTACCATTTCTTCATTCATTGTCATCTCTCCTATAACATCCTCTTCTGGGAAGTATTCTCTGCAGCGGAACGGGCAAAAAAGAACAATGCGAACTATATCTGGCCTCCACGATGTTGGAGGACTTATTTACGATTCCCTCATTCATTGTCACCTCTCCTATGACATCCTCTTCTGGGAAACATTCTCGGCAGCGGAACGGCTAAAAAGAGCAATACGAACTATATATATCTGATTTGAATTTTTTAAAAAATGCTATTTATCACCATTTTCTGTAGCGATTTTGGAACCGGAAATGATGATTAACTAAGTTTTACTTTTATTTTTGACAGATCTTATAAAGAGTGTTTATGAACTAAGCCCGTAATTTGCTACTTATTACATCTTTATAATTAAGGCAGAAATTAATGAAAAAATCCTGAGATTTTTAATAGAAACCCGTAGTAGGTATTATTATTAAGTGCATATGCAATTACATATATACACATACCTGTATATAAACAATTACGCGCATTTCACAATGTGAATTATTGAAAACTCGCAATTTTCTGCTTATACGTTTAAGATAACACCTACTGCTGGTTTTCAATTAAAGAACTGTTTCCATAATAACTAATATGGTATAGTTAAAGAATCGAATCTCGTAGTTTTTGGTAGAGCATTCGCCCGGCAAGCGGACGACTGATGTTCGATTTCTTACCAAATGAGCAGGATTTCTTCATTAATTCACATCGATGCATATATATATATATACGAGGGAGCGTTTTTATATTCGCGGAATGAGCGGGTTGTAGTGGGGTGAGTAGGCGCATTGGGGGCGTGGCCTGTGCAGCGACTCATGATTAGTATAAATACGAAGTTTCATTGTTATTAGACAGTTAGTCTTTGAGCTATCATCAACCAAGTAACATAATCAGGAGTGAAAAGTGAAATATGGAAAAAATCGAATATCGTGCCGTTATAAAGTTCCTTACCAGGCAAGGAAAATCAGTCGCGACCTTAATGAATGAGATGTCTTTGGTATACGGCGACTCTTGTCCAGGAAAAACCATGGTGTACAAGTGGCATAGTTTATTTAAACAAGGAAGGGAATCCCTTGAAGACGACCCGAGGCCGGGCAGGAGCATTGAGGTGACCACGCCAGCACTTATCCAAAAAGTTGAACAAATTGTACTCGAAGATGCTCGACTAAAGAAGAAACAACTCGCAGAAATGGTTGGAGTATCCGATACAACAATTTATAAAATCCTACACGATCATCTCGGCATGTCTAAGGTCAGCGCAAGATGGGTGCCGAGAATGCTCACGCCGCCGCAAAAACAACAGCGCGTAGAGTGTTCGCGTGCATTTTTGGACCTCTGTAATGAAGACAAGGATGGTGTATTGAGTGGAATTGTTACTGGAGACGAAACTTGGTTCATCATTATGAACCGGAGTCCAAACAAGACTCCATGCAGTGGCATAAAAAGGGCACAGCACCTCCCAAGAAATTTAAAGTGTCACAATCAGCTGGGAAACTCATGGCAACGGTATTTTGGGACTCGGAAGGAATATTGTTGATTGATTATAAAGATAAAGGTGTTTCTATAACCGGAGAATATTACGCTTCAATATTAGAGCGACTAAAAGAAGCTATTAAGGAGAAAAGACGGGGAAAATTGACAAAAGGTGTTCTACTTTTGCACGACAACGCGCCCGTCCACAAGAGCCGCGTTGCGTTAGCTGCCCTGCATAAGGTGGGCTTCGAAATTGTGAATCACCCACCCTACAGCCCAGACCTGGCCCCGAGTGATTATTACCTGTTTCCGAAAATGAAAAAAGAGCTGCGGGGTAAAAAATTTACTGCCGATGATGAAGTCAAGGAGGCAGTTTCGGCGTATTTTGCAGATAAAGAGAAATCATTTTTTTATGAGGGTATAAATAAATTAATTGAAAGATGTGAAAAATGTATCCGTCTTGCAGGTGGATATATTGAAAAAGAAAAATAATTTGGTTTTTTTACTTCCACCCCTTGTCCCCCATTCCGCGAATATAAAAACGCTCCCTCGTATATACATATACACATTCGTGAGTATATATGCAGTTGCATATGTATTTAGTAATGTAAAGGATGTTTCAAATTGCGCGTTTTTTTTAAGAATAAATAAAATATAAATGGCGCACTGAATTTTTCTGGATATGTGGGCATTTAAAAAGTGTGATGTATGACATTTATAAAAATGGCTTCGTACACGACACAACAACGTGTTCAAATTGTTGAATTATTTTATGAAAATCAGCGTTCTGTGAAAAGTTTTTAGAAAAATAAGTGAATTTTATGGTTTAGATAATCGTCCATCTGAAAGCACTATTGGTCGAATTATTAAAAAATTTCAAGAGACAAAAAAGTGAAAATACAGTCGTAGTGGTCGTTCACAAGAAAATATTGGTTTGGTTCGTGAAAGTGTTGCTGAAGATCCTGAAATGTTCATTAGACGGCGTTTACAACAATTTGTATTTAGTGGATCAACAACATGGTGTATTTTACACAAGGATTTAGCTCTGAAGGCATATAAGGTTCAAATAACACAGGAACTGAAGCCATTAGATCATTTAAAACGTCGTTCATTTGTCAATTTCATCAATGAACAAGCAGCTGATTTTTTTCAAAAAATAGTGTTCTCCGATGAGGCACATTTTGAACTTAGTGGCTATGTTAATAAACAAAATTGCCGTATCTGGGGTGAGAAAAGTCCACGAATTATTCATGAGAAACCTATGCATCCTAAACGAGTTACTGTTTGGTATGCATTATGGTCAGGTGGTGTAATTGGAACTTACTTCTTTGAAAATGCTGCTGGTGAAGCTGTAACTGTCAATAGTGATTGATATCGTCGGATGATAACCGAATTTCTGTGGCCTGAATTAATGAATATTGATATAGAGGATATGTGGTTTCAACAGGACGGCGCTACACCTCACTTTGCACACGAATCAACTGATTTATTAAGAGAAAAATTTCCTGGAAGTGTAATCTCAAGAAATGTTAATCGGCCACCAAGATCATGTGCTTTGACACCGTTAAAGCCAGGTTTATAAAAACAAACCACAATCAATTCCTGCTTTGTAACATGAAATTATTCGTGTCATTGGTGAAATAGAGCCTCAATTATGTCAAAATGTCATTGAAAATTTTAACAAAAGAGTGGACGTCTGTGGAGCTGCAAGAGGAGCCCATTTGGCAGATATTATTATCGCATATAAATGTCATAACTGATACTTCAATTAACAATAAAAAGTTTTTGAAAGTGAATGCAAATTATATGTTTTATTTATTCTTTAAAAAAAACGCGAAATTTGAAACACGCTTTACATAAAGTAGTTTAGAGTAGATGCAACTTGAAACCACTAAAGCTTTTGCTCTTTCATCTGCACTGACACAATTTTTTTTCGTATTCGAATGCAGAATTTATTCTACATCAATATGTATAAGCATCCCCTATACTTATATCCTTTTCGTGTTATAAGTATTTTGTTTATTTGGGTAGAATGAGCGTACAAATTGCAATGATTGTTAATAGGTGGCTATGCAGCCATCATGAAAATATTTTCTTTAAGTGAAACGTGAACCCTTATGATTACTCTAAAAGTTTTAGTAAAAATATTGGTTTTCCCAATAGTATAGTTTCAATGAATTTTGTGTAGGTATTAAATTGTGCTACTATTTCTAATATAGTTACGTAAATATATCGTGTTTGTACAAATATAAATACATTGTATGTGGATATCCCGAATATACGAGAATTTTTGTTGGCTTTTTTATCTTTTCAAGTTCAAGAAATTTTCATCATGAGCATTTACATAAACGATAAGAGCTGTCTACGTCTAATACCTAAAATTACGTCAGCTTCACGACGGAAATGAAAAATGTTGATAATTTTAACGGTTTCGTAATTCTTTGCATTCCATGTGGTACGTATCTGGAGAAAAAAGTCTGCGGTTTTCCAAAAATGTTTTTAACAAGCTGCGTCATTTTGTGCATTTTAGATTAATGTCGACTGTACTTTATCGAATAACGTCACAATTCGATGTATTATAAAAATAGATGTGCTTTGGTTCATTCAAGTCTCTTTACGTGAAAAGTATTGTTGGTTCTTTAATCAATTCTAGTATTACGAGGACGTATTAATAAATTTTTAGCCTACTATAGAAGCAAGTAAGTTTTATTATACGAGGGTAGCCGTTTATATTTCGGGAATAGCAAACAAAAAGGAATTTTTTATTATCGAAAATAGTTTTATTGCTTTTGAAAATATTCTTCTTCAAAATCAATGCATTTTTCGTTCATTTAAACCAATCCGAAAAGCATTGCTGCCACTGTGAAACCGGTATATGCAAAATATGAGTTTTGAATGCCTCAACTGTCTCTTCCGGCGTAGAAAACCGTTGACCGCGAAGTGTATTCTTCACGTGTGGAATCAAACAGAAATCGCAGGGTGCTAGATCAGGGCTGTACGGCGGATGGCTCATCAATTCAATATTTTACCCGGTCAAATATTCAATTGTTTGAACCGGCCTATGAGAGCTCGCATTGTCATGGTGGAGAATGATCTGTCGTTTTCGGTTTGTTTTCCTTATTTCTTCAAATATTTTTGCCAAGCAAATAGTTGTGTATCATTCGGAATTGACCATTCTACAACTCTTCAAAGGCACGGTTGCAATGTGACCGTTTTTTTCGAAAAAACAGGCGACCATTTGTTTTGATGCGCTTCAAGCGCTAACTTTTGTTGGTTTTGGCTCATCTTGGAATACCCACACAGTCGACTGTTGTTTACTATCGGCCTCATACGTATAGATCCAAGATTCATCATCTGTTCTGTGACGACTTTATAAATGTTCTTTAAAGCACCGCCATTGTATTTTTTGTGCATTTCTTGGCACCAATCGACGCGAGTTCTTTTTTGAGCGGATGTCAAATTATGTTTTACCCAACGTACTAAATGTTCATGCAGGATCTTATGCACGCTGGTGTTACTAATACCTAGAGATGCCTCGATCTCACGGTATGTCACATGACGGTCTTCCATTATCAATTCAAACACTGCATTAATGTTTTCCGACACAACATTTGTGGGACGATTTTCACGAAATCCATCGTCCAAAGAACGCCGTCTAAGTTTGAATTCACTATACCAACGATATACTGTAGTTTTCGATGGTGCTTCAACACCATATAAAGAATTCAGCTCGTCGATGCATTCTTGTTGAGATAATCCACGCCGAAAGTTATGAAAAATAATTGCACGAAAATGTTCGCGAGTTAATTCCATTTTTTCGCTGACATAAAAGATTAAAAAATTAAATTTCAACTCTTTCGAGTCATTACACGGTTAGTAAAAAAACGACCATTAAAGAAAAGATCCTATAAGTGAAAGAGGAGCTGTATCTTAGTTTAAATATTAGTTTTAAGACTAAGAAAAATATATTAAACTATGTGATATTTAAATCAGAGTGTATTTGGTTTTCGTGCAGTATAATTATGTGCGAATTTTACCGTGGATCTAGGTACAAGACTGTGATTAAGTACTGATAATGACAACTTAGTTATCTAAATACGTATACAGAATACGAATATTAATGTGGAAAGGAGTTTTATTTACATTTTTTTGATTAATTGGTAATTTTTTACTTCACAAAACGAGTCTACACGTCATACACACCGAAATAGAGTTGTGAAAGAGCAGATGACACTACGTGTGACTTGGTGCAGGGAGATGCAAAAAAGTTTAATAAGGGACAATCTCGGTATGTGATCAACATTGCGACAGGTGACGAGACTTGGCTATACTATTACAATATTCCGACCAAAGCTCAAAGCAAAATATGGGTCTTTGATGATGAGGACACACCCGTAGTTGTCAGAAAATCCCGATCTGTAAAGAAGAAAATGATGGCTGCATTTTTCAAATCGAGTGGAATTGTGGAACGCGTCGTTTTGGACACATAGAGGACAGTCACAGCTAAGTGGTATACTGAACAGTGCCTGCCTAAAGTCATTGGATTTATGAAGAACCCGCGGCCAAAGTCAAGAATGGATTGGTTCCTCCAACATAATGATAATGCTGCAGCTCACCGCGCCGAAGCCTGCACCGAATGTTTGACCATGACAAGATTGAAACTTCTCGAGCACCCTCCCTATAGTCCAGATATTGCTCCCTGCGACTTCGCACTGTTCCCGCATGTGAAAATTAAGCTAAAATGGAGGCGGTTTTCCAGTGATGAGGACCTGCGGTCTTGGGACAAGGAGTGTGCTTTACTCTCTAGTGAAACTTGGCAGAACTGGTTTAAAGATTTCGGAGGATGGAGAGGTGTATTGAGTGTAGAGGAAATTACTTTGAAAAAATTAAATAAACAAAGCTGTATTGCAAAACTTTCTTAGTACCCTTTGTATATACTCGTCAAACGCAGCTAACTGGTTATTTAATGTTAAGAATTATTTTTGTTATATTTAAACTATTATAACATTTGAT
Source organism: Dermolepida albohirtum (assembly GCA_031893035.1). Classification (NCBI taxonomy): domain Eukaryota; kingdom Metazoa; phylum Arthropoda; class Insecta; order Coleoptera; family Scarabaeidae; genus Dermolepida; species Dermolepida albohirtum. Next base: position 130,063 of record JAVIWB010001739.1, read on the forward strand.
GGAATTTTGCCAAATATCCTTGTATTTTAAAATAACACCTTTCATATTGTTATTAGAATTTTTTAACGTTGTTAAGTCAAAGTAAATATGTTCTATTATAATCGGATGTTCACATTTGATGACTTTCAACATTCATAGGTATCCGACAACACTCGTGACCAACTATAATACATGTATAGAGAAAAATGTCGCGTTTGAAATACATTAATTACATAATAAATGAGAAAGTAGATGTGACAGCAGAACACTACGATAAATAAAGGCGGTTTCTGCACTATTGATTTGTCATGCAGCTTACTTTCGCGTTCTGGAGTGCATGCAGTTATTATAATCCACTTGTTCGCACATTCTCTTTGTGATCAAATTCTTTGGAATTCTATGCACGTTTTCATATGGAATAATTGCCTGTTGTCTGTCGAAATCGCAGGTTGTGGTGGTCATATGAGTCACTCTTAAATCATCAAATTCCGTCGCGTCTATAATTTAAATACAGAGGCTTTCAAAAGTTTTGTACGTAGATCTTAATAAACGAGTTGTTTTAAAGTAAGTGTAGTGGTTCAAAATTTGCTTTACGGAATATTGGCGTTGCTTTTTTTTTGGCATTTACATGTAACATTTAATTTTTTTTAAGAAGTTGTGCTAAAATCTCAACTTTAAAAAAATACACAGCGAAGATCTTATTATATTTCCTCAAACTATGCTGAAGGCAACGGTTTCAGTGTAGTAACACGACGATCAACAGCAACTCTAAAGATGTCTTTTGCAAGAGCAGATGGAGCGTCGGCACGTGCGCTAGGGAGTTGTGGCCCGGAAGCCTAGAAAAAGCTAAACAACGACTGTGAAACGCTGTAAGCCAGATTAACAAGGAAATTCATCAATGGCTTTTATAAGACGGGAGCTTTTCTGCACCATTATAAAAAGAAGTTCCAAAACAACTGCGAAAAGTAGATTGAAAACAGATTTTTGTACAGGTGGAAGAATTTCTCTGGTACAAGTAATATAGTTTTCCTTACAGAACGGTCGTCCAATTTACAATCCACCTTCTGAGTAGGGACGGAAAATCTATTAAGATGATACTGCATCTACTACCCGGGCAATTGAAACTCAACAAACATGAAAATAATACGAACTTGATAAAAGCAACCGTATATCTATCATCTCTTGACTGTAATATGTATTGGCTTTCGCGGATGACATTAAAGCATACTATAACATTAAGAATACCGCTTACGTAGTTTCTACAAAACAATTTAAATACTTTTCATGGCCGGCGCCTTTTTGATTTAATTCATAGTTATCCTAATATCAAGAACACAGTTTCTAGAAATGAAATAGAGATATTTAAAATGGAAATCTATATAGAAAACTCCCTCTTAGGGTTGACAGATCTAAAAGGAGCTAGAGAACATTCTCTAATGAGATGTGAAGACCACAACGGATCTGAAAATGTTGTGGTGGAATAGGCTGTAGTGTCGTCACCTCAAGAAATCTAATCTTAATTGTTGTTATGGCCCGATTGACTACTTCAGTTGACCTTAATTTCTAACGTAGGATGATACTGCGTCTGCTAACAGAATAACTGGAACTTAACAAACATGAATACAACATGAATTTGATAGAAGTAACCTTATGTATATTATGCCAAGTTGAAGGGGAGACCACGATCCACATGTTATGCTAGTGTGATCATTTAGCAAGAACACGGTTTCTATAAATGAAAGATGAATATCCCAAAACGGAAATCTATACTGAAAAACCCCGTTTGGTGTTTAAAGACCTAATTAAAAGGAGGCTAGAGAATGTACTCTAACGACCTATGAGAACTACAATGACCTGGAAAGGTCGCGGTAGAATACACTGTATGGTGACCTCAAGGAATATGAACTTGACAGAAGCAGCCACCTGTAGATTCTGACAAGTAGAAGAGGAGATCGCGATCTATGGACTATATCAGTGGCAAATGTGTTGCAAGAACACAGTTCTTAAAAATAGAAGATGAATATCATAAAACGGAGATCTATATAGAAAACCCACTCTCAGGGTTGATACATTTAAAAAGGGGCTAGAGAACATACTTTAACGAGATAGGAAGACCACAGCAGAAAAAGGAAACGTGCAAAGTCGCGGTGGAATAGGCCCCACGATCATCCTAAGAAATTTAATCTACCTTCTTTCTTTGGCCTTGGTTACTACTCCAGTTGATCTCGATTTCAAATATGTGAAATGTTCAACCACCGTAATAATAATAGACCTAATTAAAAGGAGGCTAGAGAATGTACTCTAACTAGATATGATAACCGACCTAGAAAGGTCGCAGTGGAATAGACTGTATGGTTACCATAAGAAATATGAACTTGACAGAAGCAGTCTTATGTAGATTCTGACAAGTAGAAGAGAAGATCGCGATCCATGGACTATATCAGTGACAAATATATCGCAAGAACACAGTTTCTAGAAATAGAAGATAAAACGAAGATCTATATAGAAAACCCCCTCTCGGGGTTGATACATTTAAAAAGGGGCTAGAGAACATACTTTAACGAGATATAAAGACCATAACAGAAAAAGGAAACAGGAAAAGTAGTGGTGGAATAGGTCCCACGGTCATCCTTACAAATTTAATCTACCTTTTTCTTTGGCGTTGGTTACGACTCCAGTTGATCTCGATTTCAAATACGCAAAATGTTCAACCACCAATAGAATTTGAAGGAAAAAACGATGGCAACGTGTTAATAATCTATGGCTTGAAATTATGATAAAAAGCATTATCCAGCATTTATACCATTGATTGAAATGTGTGATGTCTAAGTATACAATCAAAAGTACAGGGTCAAAGTACATAATAATATTTTAAAGTTGTATTACTCTTTGGTCTGAAATTCTGTCTTTTATCTATTAAAAACGGTATTAAATTTCGTGTTTTATATCATTTATTTCTTCCTCATCTAATTTCAGTAAATATTAATTATCATTCAAACCAGAGATCTAGAAATGTGTTCTAACAATGCTGTATTTGAAATATAGATTTGTATTTTGTGTGTGCGTGTGTGTGTGTGTGTCTGCGCGCGCGCGGGTATATATGTACATGTATGTTGATATGTAATTTGATAAACGGTAGTTCAGGTAACTACATATTTGAATAGTCGTCTGTTTAACTGATAACACCGAATACTAAAGGACATAAGATGTATAAAAAAAAAGTATTTTCGTAGTCGAATGGTATAGGTGTAGATTACATAAGTAAACATTTATTACAGAGTAATATGTGCTTTATTAAATGCTAACAAAGACAACGAAAAAAAAACAAATTACGTGAATTTTAATACTCTAACATGATTACACGAAAACACTTTTAAACCAAAATATTCGGATTCTATTTTATACAGGGTGAGCATTCTCAAGTGTCAATAGGGAGAAAAAGAAAATTAAATTGGCAGCACTAATTAGTTGGTATGGATTTGTTAAATATTGAAGATAATTTGACAGCTTTTATAAATGAATAACTAAATGTTGTACGTAAGAAGAAAAGGAAAGCATTCATACATTTGACATATTTATTACAACATAAAATTACCAAAAACTTTATTTAAAAACTATTTAAAATAAACGTTCTTGTAGAACTATAGCGAGTGTTCAAAATTACCGCCATCAACTTGTAAACATAAATCCACTCGTCTCCTCATATTGGTCAAAACAATTTGTAAAACCTCCACATTTATATGGTGTATTGCTTCTGTTATTGAGTGCTTCAATTCCTCCAGAGTATTCAGTATACTGCTAAAGACTTTGCCTTTCAAATATTTGAACGAAAAGAAATCTAGCGGAATCAAATCTGGAGAATTTGCTGGCCAACGTCTTCTGCTAATTAATCTTGCATCAAAAAATTCTTTTAAATAATTTAAATTAGCTGCATGTGGTGTAGCATCATCATGCTGGAAGTGACCATCATGCAGTTCTACCTCATCTAGATGATCAATGAAAGGTTCTAATATACACTATAGGTAAAATACAAAAAAATGGTTCACTTTTGCTGAAACAATACATATATGCGAATAAAAATAAACTATATATTCTTAAAAAACAAAATAATATCATTAGTTCTAAAGGGTTTTCCAATACGGACTTGACAACTTTCAATTCAATTTGTGAAGGGTGCGTTCACAAATTGAATTAAAAGTTGTCAAGTCACTAATCATCGAACTATCACTGTCAATTTATTCAGTAAACTTAACATTTTCATTATGGTAAAGTAGACGAACGAACAACGTCTGCAAATTATAAAAATTTACTACAGAAATTCGGAGTCGGTGACCGCTACTTTAAGAGCGTTAGCTCCGATTTTCGGTCGTAATTCTCGCCCTAGTAGACAGGCAGTAACAAGTTTAGTGCAAAAATTTGAGTCTACATATTCGTTGTGTGATGTTGCCGTGCCAGTGAGACAACGGGGTGTCGAAAATATCGCTGCCGTTGAAACGTCTGTAGCAAATGATCCAAATCAGTCAATTCCACGGCGTTCTCAAGAGTTGGGCATCGCCCAGACCACTTTATGGCGAATTTTGCGTAAGGATCTTGGTATACACCCATACAAGATCAAGCTGACTCAAGAATTGAAGCCGATGGACCATTTGAAGCGACATACATTCTCCGATTGGGCTCTGGAAAAGATGCGCCAAGATGATCAATTTCATTGCAAAATCATTTTCAGTGACGAAGCTCATTTTTGGCTCAATGGGTTCGTCAATAAGCAAAATATGCGTTATTGGTCGGGTGAAAATCCACATGTGCTTCATGAAACACCACTTCATCCACAAAAAATAACTGTTTGGTGAGGTTTGCATGCCGGCGACGTCATAGGGCCATATTTTTTCGTCGACGATAATGATCGTCACGTTACTGTGAATGGTAATCGTTATCGCGCCATGATTACCGATTATTTTTGGCCCGAATTGGAAGATATGGACTTGGACAACATGTGGTTTCAGCAGGACGGTGCCACAAGCCACACAGCACACGTTACAATCGATTTATTGAAGAGTAAGTTTGATGAGCGCGTTATCTCAAGAAATGGACCAGTCGATTGGCTGCCTCGTTCGTGCGATTTAACGCCTCTAGACTTTTTTCTTTGGGGCTACGCCAAGTCATTGGTCTATGCCAACAAGCCGACAACGTTGGAATAGCTTAGAGCCAATATTGAATGCGAAATAGCAGCCGTTTCGGCCGAATTGTGTGGCCGAGTCATCGAAAATTGTGTCTAACGAATCGACCGCTGCAAACGTGCATATGGCCACCGCGGCCATATGAACGAAGTCGAGTTCCATTCATCAATGTTTTGATTGTACTTCATCCCTATAATAAAGTTTTTGAAATATCTCAAATGGTCTGCATTTTATTTTGAAAAAAAGTCGTCCAGTCCGTATTATAAAACCCTTTATGAAGAAAAATTAACACCTTTTATTTTAAACGTCTTTCGTCAAACTATCCACCTTTATACTTTATAACTTTTTTAAAAATTTTGGGCAGTCTCACCACAAGTTTTTGAAGAGTTTCAACTGGAATATTGTTCCAAGCATTTGTAAGGTGTTCCCGCAGCTGTTGGTGCGATTTTGGACAGTGTTTTCTCACTCTTCTGTCTTGCTCATCCCACAGCAACTCGATAGAATTCATATCGGGTGATCGTGCGGCCAATTTACACACATAAACCATATTTAAAAGAAGTCCTTCTTCTTCTTTTTGGTTCACATAGTCCTTACAAAGTTTAGCATTAAGTTTGGGGTCATTAATAATATCAATTTAATTCCGGATGGAATTGCGTCTTCTTTTAAAATTCTCAACTATCCTTCTTTTCCTAAAATTCCATCAATTCTATGCAAATCTCCAACACTATTAAAAGAAAATGGTCTACAAACAACATTGACCTTTGCTCAATTCCTAGTTGATTAATATTTCTTGTTAATCCTACTGGAACATCAGAGATTCGTTAATATAGACCTCTGCTCATTCCCTAGTTAGGTCACGGTCGTTTTGATTAACACTTCTGGCGCATCTTACTGGAACACCAGAGATTAGTTAATATTGACCTTTGCTCAATTTTTGCACGTCCCTTTCGATTCTATGACCTACGATCACGTGGAAGATTAACGTAACATCTTTTCTTATAACTTTTAATCTGTATTGTTAAAATAAATTCGTGTTGTTTTGTATAATTCTGAGTTTAGCTTAACCGCTGTCAATTACAGGACAAACAAAGCAGAAAATCGAAAACTTTTTCTGTATAAATAAACCTTTAAATGTGAGTTGTTAAAATATAAAAAATAAAATAAACAAGAGGCTTTAGAATGAAGATGACTGATTAAATTTCTCTCGCGAGAAAAAAAACGAAGAATCCTGTAAATACAAATTCAGTAAAGTATTATTATATTTTGCGTTTCTATAAATTGGAAAATGTAGATATCATACATACTAATGTGAGTTCAAATAAGATAGTAAACTAGTAATGACAAGGCTCCATGCCTCAATATTTTTAGATGTATCTTATTAAAATATATTAGTTCCTATCAGTATAGTTTATGTTGAGATATCAACTATTTGCATTACTTAATATTTATATATTTATAATATATTCATGAACATATGAAACGTTGATAGTAGAGTTTATTTAAGATATGTTCAAATGATGCCATGAGTTCCTGACAGTATCCTCTGTACATATTTGCATTATGTGGCTTAGAAGATGATATAGAGAATATAGAGAAATGTTTTAGTCTAGAAATTATATATTTTAAGTTCAATATACCTTTTTGTCGCTAAATATAAAAAATACAAGAAACTAGGTCACACGAAGAAAAGGTAAATGAAAATGTAATTCCTTTTTAATATATTTATAAATATCGTACCCTGTTAGTGCGAAAATGGTTGTTTTTTTTGTTTATTTTGGCCCAAGGAAGTTCTTAGAGCACTACAAGATTCTGTAATTTCTGCACAATATCTTATTTTTTATTAACTTAGAATTCTATTTTTGGAAATAAGAAAATATCATTAGGATTACCTTGCAAATATTATATGAATATGGAAAATAACATGCATGGTTGTAAATGAAATTTCTGTAATTTTACAAGAAGACTACTCTTAACCGAATATTGATTTCTAGTTTACAGTCTGTATTACCATTCTTGTAAAATTCCCTATTTCTAAACAGTCTGTCTCGGATAAAACAGAACTGTTTTAAAATAAAACAAAAGCTTACTATTTTAGTAAAGTTCATTTATATTATTCATAGTCGCCTTCAGCTTCAATACAACACTTTACCCGGTCAATTAACATGTCGAATGAATTTTTAAGTTCATCTTTAGAGATGTCCTTGCAAGATCGTTGTCGACGCCTGTTCTTTCATCGGTAAATGCAGTTTTGGGAATAGATACAAATCACAGGGAGCCAAATCCGGTGAATATGGCTAAAATGCCATTTGTATTTGGAAAGTAGTAGTGATAAGCGTCAAGCGATGAGATGGGGCATTGTCATGTAACAAACGCCGGCTACCATTTCCATAATATTGAGGGCGCACACGACGAATACGCACCAAAAGACGCTTCATAAGCCCAAGATAATATACAGCATTGATTGTTTGACTAGTTAGTACAAACTCTTTGTGCACCATATTTTTTTGAATCATAAAAACAAATCAACATTGTTTTCACTTGTGACTTTTCCAAAAGGGTTTCTTTCGGTCTAACTTCGCTTGGATGCTTCCATTCAGGGCTTTGACGCTTGGTCTCTGGATCATATTGAAAACACCACGTCTCGTCGCGAGTTACAATAGAATACTTGAAGCTTTCATTCTTGTTTAAATCTTTAATCAAGTCTGTACAATGTTGAATTCAGTTAGCTTGTGTGGTACAAACCTTACACAAATCTTTTTCAGTCCCAAATGCTGTGTCAAAATGCGTTGAATTGAACCTTCGGAAATATTTGATTCCATTCCCACGTATCGCAATGAGGATTTTGGCTCATTTCTGTTAAATTCACACACGAGTTCAATGTTACTTTCCTTAAGATTTTTTGCACCAAGATATTCGTCGTCATTTATGTCCGTACGATCGCCTTTAAATCGTTTATACCACTCATACACATTCGTACGTGTTAAACACGCATCAACATACACTTGTTTCAACAAATTATACGTTTCAGTAAACGATTTGCCGAGTTTAAAACGGAACTTGATATTCGCTCTTTGTTCAAAATTCATTTTTCGACCAATGCCAAATACACACTGTTGCTTTATGAGTAATTTCTCTGCTTCTAATGATGCAAATATAATGATATTTTGACATAACATTGGTGAAAGATCTACCTTACCGACACATATTTTTTTTTAATAGATGGCGCCACTAAGAATTACTATTTTAAAAAAGTTCGGTTTTCTCTGCAACGGACTGTGTATTTTAAAATATAAGCAATGGATAATAGTCAAAAGATGTAGTTGCGTAAAATTTTACCAGATCTATATGCTGTAGTTCCTTCTATAGCCCGTACTTATGGTATATAATTAAATATTCCTATTCTTTTCAGATGCTCTTTTAGCTGATCTCCAAAATACCGTTTCGCCAGGGGCAACTGGCACTACTAGCAATACATCGGGCTATGGGTCTTTGAATAAAGCAACAAGGCAGTCACCTGCTCGTGAATCCCCGATATCAAGATCAGATTCTTATACATCCAAATCTGTAAGTCTTTTTTAACTTCAAAACAAACTAATATGAAATAAAAATTTAAATGAACACACTTCGACATTCTATCATGAAAAGTATGTTATGCAGCATCGCCAATTGTTACTATAAAACATGTACTTTCCTATTATACTACTTACTAGACGGGGTTGTTTCTAATAGGTTTTCCAATAGGGATATAACAATTTTTTCTTTCAATACGAACGCACCCTTGAATGTTTTTCATGATCTGTCAACGTCAAACGTCAGTCAAGGTTAACATTACATTTTTGTCATGGTGAAGTTCACGAACGAGCAAAATTTCGAAATTATTAAAAATTACTACCACATTTCTGAGTTGGTGGTCGCAACTTTAAGAGCGCTTACTCCAATTTTTTCGTCCCACCAGACAGGCTGTGCCTTCTGTAGTGGATAAATTCGAGTCAAAATATTCACTATTGTATGTTCCTGCGCCAGCAAGACATTGCACTTATCGAAGTACTGAAAATATCGTAGCTGTAAGTGCTTCAGTTCAAAATAAGTCAAATCAGTCGATTCCATGCCGTTCACAGGAATTGGGAACCTCTCAAACTACATTGTGGCGAATTTTGCGGAAAGATTTTGGCTTACACCCTTACAAGATCAAATTAACTCGAGAACTGACGCCTCTTGATCATTTAAAGCGCCGAAACTTCTCCGATTAGGCTCTGCTAAAGTTTAAAGAAAATCCTGAATTTCATCGAAAAATCATCTTCAACAATGAAGCTCATTTTTGGCTTAATGGCTTTGTCAATAAGCAAAATATGCATTATTGAACAACAACAAACCTACATGTGCTTCAAGATACTCCATTAAAACCACAAGTGACCGTGTGGTGTGGATTTCATGCCGGAAGTGTGATGGGATCCTATTTTTTTGTCGATGAAAATGATCGCCATGTTAAAAGGTCAATGGAGTTCGCAATCCTGCCGTGTAGGAAGACTATTTTTGGCCAGAATTGAACGGACTTGACATCAGTAATATGTGGTTCCAATAAGATGGTGCCATATGCCACACAGCTGGTCAAATAGTTGATCTATTAAAGGAAAACTTCGGTAACCATGTAGTCTCGAGAAATGGTCTAGTCGTGTGGCCACTTCGCTCCTGCGACTTAACGCCATTGGACAAAATCGCTTTGATTCTTGTTAAATGGTTTTAAATCATTGCTTCTTTCATGTTTTCGATCACAAGATTGAAAGTATACGGCACCTACCTTGTAGCTGAGACATGCTCAATTCTACATTTAAAATGTGATTTACGCGTTCAGTGGTGAAGAAAACTAATATACCTATAAAGTGATCAAAAATATTGCCCATGCTGCTTCATCGAGATAGTGTAATTATCACACACGTCAGACTTTCAGTTACCTTTCGTCTGTGCGCCATCTATGATTATAAATACGAACTGTTTCCGTATTCCCTTGTTAATAATTACTATATTGCGTTTCACGTTAAGTATTAAGTATAGGGCCTTATAGACGAACCTGTACAAATACATTCCCTTTCGTTTCTTGCTATACTGGAGTAATAACTGTTCTAACTTATGTTGGTGATAATAAGATTTGATTTATTTCTATTGTAACATTATCAATTGTCATACGCTGTAGAGTCTAAAATCACCTAGAAATGAAGATCAAGCGATGGTGTATTTATCTCCCATAAACTGTAACAGCTTAAGAAATATACCCAATATTGGAAAATATCTTTACTAGAAATATTTTAAACTATCCAAATTACGGAAAACGAAGCGAAGAGACAATGAAAAGGTACAATACTGAATGACATATTGAGTTATCGAATTGACATCTACCTTAGCGAAGTTGCGAACCAAATAATTCATACAACTATAACGTGCGTTGAAATCATATTAGGTGCGCAACTAAGTTCTCGCTGTTTTTTTTTCATGAAAATGCAACTTTATTGTGAAAATATGTTTACAAATGAATCATTCAAAATATTGCCCATCGCTAGCGACAACTTTTTCCCATCTTTCTGGCAGAGCTCGAAAACCATCACGGTAGAAGTGTTCGTCTTTTGAGGCTATCCACGAATCAAGCCATTTTGAGATGTCTTCGTATGAGCGGAACTGCTGATTAGCCAGGCCATGTGCCATAGAACGGAACAAGTAAAAATCGGACGGCGCAATATCCGGGGAATATGGCGGGTGGGGTAGGACCTCCCATTTGAGCGTTTCTAAGTAGATTTTAACGGGTTTGGCAACGTGAGGTCGAGCGTTGTCATGCTGTAGAATCACTTTTTCGTGCCTCTGCTCGTGTCGTGGCCGCTTTTCGCGCAGTGCTCGGCTCAATCGCATCAACTGAGTTCGATACCGTTCCCCAGTGATGGTTTCGTTCGGTTGCAACAGCTCATAATAAATAACACCGCCCTAGTCCCACCAAAGACACAGCAAAACCTTCGCAGCGTGAATATTCGGCCGAACCGACAATGTAGAAGCATGACCGGGCAGTCGCCATGATTTTGTTCTCTTTGGGTTGCTGTAATGAATCCATTTTTCATTACTCGTAACGATGCGATGAAGAAAATCCTTCCTTTTTTTGCCGCTGGAGCAGTTGTTCACGGGCGAAAAAACGACGCTCAACGTCTCTTGGCTTCAAATCATAAGGAGCCCAAGCTCCTTGTCTCTGAATCATTCCCAACGCATGCAATCGCTGGGAAATGGCTTGGCGGGTAACTCCTAATGCCGAAGCAAGCTCTTTTTGCGTTTGGCACGGATCCTCATCGAGCAATGCCTCCAAATCAGCGTCTTCGAAAGTTTTTGGTTTTCCTTCGCGCGAACGGTCGTCAACATCGAAATCACCGTCTTTGAAGCGACGGAACCGATCACGGCACGTTGTTTCACTTAGAGCAACATCTCCGTAAACTTTTTGGAGTTCTCGATGCGCTTCAGCCGCCGTTTTCTTCGAAAGAAAGATGAAAAGCAACACTTCCCGCAAATGACGATTATTTGGCACAACATCAGACATTTACACACAACCAAAAGTATATGACGCAAAAACAAAATCACTAATGTGTCAAAGCGGTTTGTTTACCATATGTCTAAGCTTGGTTCATGACGTTTTGGTTATATCACAATCGACCAGCACTTACCACTGGAGCCATCTCTTGAAAAACAGCGAGAACTTAGTTGCGCACCTAATAATAAAGTTGACATGTCGATGATGCAGCAGAGTCAATGTTTTTTGTCCCCTCAGTATGTGAAAATCGAATCAAATAAATGCATTTTTATGTTTCTATTATGACAATAAATTACAGTTTTTGCTTATTATTGTTTTTACTTTTTATGTTATCCCTGTGACTACGTTTTCATGAAATATAAGTGTTCATAGTATGTCTCTCTCGTACAGCCAAATCTTTTGGCATCATCTACATTCGTATAAAAAAGTTCCACAGCTTTTGTTTATCTTTAACAACTTCCGAAAGTAAATATTTTTTTATTAAATACTATGAACTATACGCGTAGAATGATAAATTTATTTCTCCTTACCTACGAAAAATACACATTTATTTTTAAAATTATTAATTATGTATTTAGTAAGAAAAACAGTTCCGATAGAACTAATATAAAAATATACAGCAAAGAAATTCCGAACAAACATCAAATATCACTTAAGTGAGGTAGTATTTGAAAAACAAGCAATATTATTTTTAGCAGCGACGACCTGATTTTTTTTATTATGAAGGTCTTAGCAATTTGGCGCGGACGTGCTGCGCTCAAGCGGCCATTCGATCAATCTTGAAATTATTCCTCGTCCTCACTAGATGGCGCTAGTCAAACTGTACGCGCATCTTACAAGTAAAAATATTCGAACCGGATGTATCCGCATAAAATAAAATTAAATTTCTTGTTTGCAAAATAGTTATTTTTGGAGATTTTATATTCCGTGATATTGAATTTCAGGGGAAAACTTTTATTAAATTATTTACTTGGATTTCTTACGAGATACGTTTGGCATTACTCAGAATTTGCCAATTCTGCTGACATAGCAGATATATTGCGATTTAATAGATAAAGTTGTTATAAATAAATGTAAAATTTTCAAATCGACTGCGCGGAATATGTTTCATAATGTTCATAGGAAAAACAATTTTTTTATTACGTCATCGTGGATGATTTAAATGTATTTCAGAAAATACACTATCGCTCGTAAGTATTTGGTCACTCGCATTTAACCCGCAAATTGAAACAAAAATCAAATTTGAAATACTAATATCTACTAAATACTAATTATTTACATATGAAAAATATAATTTTTTCATCTAAAATAAATTGTATAATATATTTATCTAAATTTTAGATTCGTCTATATGCCCTCCTTCATTTTTAATCACTGCAGCACACAATCGAGGCATTCTTTCGATTAATTTTCGTAATGTTTCAGGTTTTATTTTACCCCATGCCTCTTGCAGGTTCTTCCACATATTAACAGCGGATGTGGTTACCGATTTTCTCACCTCCCGGTCAAGTTCTTCCCACAGCAACTCAATGGGATTTAAATCGAGACTGGGGAGGCCACGCCATAACTTTTATGGTTCCCTCGTTCTCCAATTTCTGCAAATATTCCCGACATAGTTTGGAAGTATGGTCCGGATCATTGTTTTGTTGGATAAAATTTTGACACGAAATTTTAATTCCAGAGGGGATTGAATTTTCCTCTAATATGCGCTTATACCGTTCTTTTTTTAGTATACCTTCGATTTTTTCGAGATCACCCACATTTGATCCAGAAAAGCAACTCTATACCATGACTCAACCTCCACCGTGCTTAACAGTAGGGGTTATGCATTCTTCTCGGGCACGCTCACTCACAGACCTCCTCACGAAAACACGTCTTCGAGAACCGAAAATATCGAATTTGGATTCATCGGTCCACAATTCTTCATTCCAGTCTTCTATGGTCCAATTTTTGTGATTGCGTGCCCACTTTAAACGCTTTTGTTTGTTTTGCTTGTGTAGAAGCGGCTTCCGCATTGCAATTCGTCCATGAAGACCGGCTTCTTTTAATCGTCGTTTAACTGTGGAAACACTTATGGGTTTTCGACGAACAGCATTTATTTCTGCTGTGATTTCTGGGGCTGTTTTTCGTCTATTTCTCTTGCTTGTTACCACCATTGTAAGATCTTCTGCTGAGATTGTTGCCCTTGGTCTGCCTTTTCGAGTTCTGCTCAACACATTTCCACATTCGCGGTGTTTTTTGATGGTATAATCCACGGTGGACTGATTTAAATTCTGTGGCAATTTCACGGTGTCTTTTGCCAGTTTTATGGTATGCGATTATAAACGATCATGTTTCTACATTCAATTCTTTCCGTTTAGGCATTTCTAACCGATTGAACATCTTCAAAACACACGATGTTATCACTATTAGCACCTCACAAAAACTAACTGCAATTTTTACCTTAATATATAATCATAACAATCGAAACTTTCCAAGAATTTAGATATCTGATCCCTTAAGTGCAATTATTCTACTTGGAGTTTTATTAGGGTATTATCATTCATTGTGAATAATAGAGTAATCGCATAATTATTTTTGAATAAGCTTTTATAGATTTTACTTTTACTATGAAACTATTTCTTATAGAAATAAATTTTATAATTACAACTTTTCTATAGAAATTGTAAAGAAACAAGGGTGACCAAATACTTACGAGCGATAGTGTATATACGCACACATATTCGCTATTAAGAAGTGTACATATACGTACAGTGATTTACAGTCAAAATGATGCAGTGCTATCTATAAAAATTATATATTGTTGATATTATTAACAAGTAATCGTTTTTGAAAAAGAATTAAACACATTGAGGTTTTTTTGCAAGAATATTATACGTTGCTATAACGAAATTGAAAGACAATTCATTGAACACAACACAACTAATAACAAGAACTATGCTAAAACCTCATAAATCAATGTCACAGTGAAAACGATACAACCAAATATACAGCAAAAATACACATATCGGTGGTTCTCCTTTCTTGAAGAGTGCATGAATTCATTTTTCGTGTAAATTCCAGTTGAGTGACAGTTAATGTTAGCATTAATATTAGTTCAAGTGAGATGGGTGGACAAACAGCAGTAGAGGAGCGAAATCTTGTTATTTTTCATTTTAAAAATAAAAAAAGCCGAAGAGAAATAGCCAAAATCTTAAACAAAAGTCCGTCTACCATTCAGCACATCAATGAACGTTATGTTCTAAACAACAGAATAAAGAACAAAGGCAGAGTAATTACAAGAAACATATTGACGAACACGATGAGCGATGGATTGTACGACCTTCAAAATAGAATCCGTTTTTGAGTGCCCCAAAGTTGACATCAGAAGTAGAAAAGGTAGTACTTGGTACAGAAATTGATGCGGCAACGGTTCGAAGAATTTTGCGAAATGCCGATTTGTACGGTAGAACAGATCGTAGAAAACCATTTAGTGGTAAGAAAAATAAAAACCTTCGTTTACAGTTTGCTTTAGAATATCAAAACAAAGGTTATCTGCTTCTGGGTTTCCGGGCTGGAACCGCATCACTTGTATATCTGCCGACGTTTCGTACCCATTTGTATGGGACATCTTCAGGGCTGAACTACTGCACTGAAACTAAATTTCAGTGCAGTTCATTATAGATGTCTCAAGTTTTCTACATGTCTACCTGCCACTTGTACACAGATTTCACATCTTTGAATATACCTGAATTTTATCGAATTATTTGACATTATTTTGCATTATAGCAATTCGTCGGTTTAAAAGCATGCCTGTTTTTAATAAAGTCTCCATTTTAATTTTATCTGCGTTACTAATATCTTATACTTTTCCCTATCCGAATAAATCACGATACTTAAAAATTTACCAAGAAAATAAACTAATAATAAAATTCACAATGTTCACTATCTGTCACAGAGAAAACCGAGCTTTTTTTAAAATAAAAACAAAAGCTTGCTATTTTGGTAAAATTCATTTATTTTATTCAAAGTAGTCTGCTTTGGCTTCAATACAACGTTTTGCACGGTCAATTAACATGTCGAATGAATTTTTAAATTCATCTTTAGAGATGTCCTCTAAAATCGCTGTCGACGCCTTTTTAATGGCTTCGACGTTGGCGTAACGCTGTCCTCTCATCGGCAAACATAGTTTGGAGAATAGATAGAAATCACAGGAGGGCAAATCCGGTGCATGGTTGATGGTTAAAACGCTATTTGTAGTTAGAAAATCAGTGATAATCGTCGAGCGATGATATGGTGTATTATCATGTAACAAACGCCAGCTACCATTTTCACGATGAGGGCACATACGACGAATTCGCGCCAAAAGACGCTTCATAACACCAAAGCAATATACAGCATTGACTGTTGACTAGTTGGTACAAACTCTTCGTGCACTATGCCTTTTGAATCATAAAAACAAATCGACATTGTCTCACTTTTGACTTCTCCAAACGACTTTTTTTCAGTCTTTCTTCGCTTAGATGCTTCCATTCAGAGCTTTGACGCTTGGTCTCTGGATTATATTGAAAATACCACGTCTCATCATCAGTTAAAATAGAATATCTGAAGTTTTCGTCCTTTTTTGAGTCTTTAATCAAGTCTGTACAATGTTGAATTTCAGATAAATTTTTGATCATCAGTTAGCTTGTGCGGTACAAATTTTGTACAGTTCCAACTACTGTGTCAAAAAGCGATGAATTGAATCTTTGGAAATATTTAATTCCACTCCCACGTATCGCAACGAAGATTTCAGCTCATTACTGATAAATTCTCGCACAAGTTCGATGTTACTTTCCGTAACCACAAATTTTGTTGCACCAGGATGTTCATCGTCTTTTAAGTATGTCCGTATGACAGTCTTTAAATCGTTTATACCACTCATACATACTCGTACGCGATAAACACGCTTCACCATACACTTGTTTCATCAAATTAAACGTTTCAGTAAACGATTTACCGAGTTCAAAACAGAACTTGATATTTATACACTCTGTTACTTTATGCGCAATTTCTCCGCTTCTAATGATGCAAATGCCATGGTATTTTGATCTAACATTGATGAAAGATCTACCTTATCGACGCATATTTTTTTTATTAGATGGCGCCACTAAGAATGACTATTTTAAGAAGGTTCGGTTTTCTCTGCGACAAACTGTGTATATTATTAAAACACTTTAACATACGAGCACGTACAAATTTCAGTTAAAATTAGATATTGTTCGTAGTGTTTTCACATATTTCATTATCTATACTTAGACCCTAACAGCAGGTACCTGACCCAAAACCGATAATAAAAGGGATTTTCTAATAATATAATGGTTGTTTTCTCAAGGAATAGGTATTCTTCTTCTTCACATCTACTACAAATTTCTTGATACACAAGGGCAACCCTAATTCAATTGCCAAGGACTATACATTGAAATGTTTGCTCGAATATGTTATTTCAGTGCGAAAATTGTAAATATATAATAACATCAAAAATAATTTTATTTCATAAGTACTATCCACGCTACACATGTCTGAGAAACATAAATATTTTCATGTATTTTCTAATATTATTGTTTGATGTTTTTAATGCATTTTTATCATTTATTGTTATTTAATATTTAAAAAATTTGACTTCCAAGGTGTCCCAGCTTTTCTCCTTTTCACTAATAAGTTCATGAACACAAGTAATAGTTTACAAAGTTTGTAACAATTCCAAAATCTATGAAAATAAATGTAATTATTAACCATTCTATATCACAATATAATATGCATGTTCAAGTGTTTGTATAATTTAAAAAAATCCGTGATGTTATTTTTAGATTTTCCATCTATTAAATCTGTTGTTGAGTATATTAATAGTCGGGAAATCACATGTAACTTGTTTCTATTATTGCCTGGGCAATGTTGTGGGATTCAATCCTAACGTACAGCAATAGATATAGATTGCTCTTGACCACCTGGTCAAAACCTCTTTACGACTTTTGTTAGAATCGGACGTGTTTTTTCCTAAATCAAATACGATCGGAGTTCAGGTCCGACTTTTTCCTAATTTAAAATGTCGTATTTGTATAAATTAAAAACAAATTATGACTAGAAAAGATGACAGTTGTGTCTTGGCTAATGCAGGTGAAATTAATAGTAAGGTTCTTTAAATTTTAAAATAAACGTCAGCATAATTTGTACTTTTCATTGCATTTAATATATTGTGCGACATGAATAAGATATTGTTTAGAAATTTCAAGATTTTTAGGATATATTAAAGCGTAATGTTGAACATGTGTTCTATCAAAATAACTTACAAATAATTACACGTGTGCATCTATGCATGCGGTTACTGAAGTGTATAGTAAACATATTATAAAATAATAATATTAAATACAAATCCCAAACACATCTAAAGTATTCCACATTGTTCTAAATGATATACAGTAGCGAGCGTAAGTTAGTGATCACTTATCATATACATACAAATTTATCGTTTGTATCATTTCCAAAAAAAAATAAAAGAATCTTTCTACACGGTATTTTTTTTAGTAATAATAATACGACAAAAGTAATTGCGTATAACTGAAAAGTATTAATAATAAAGACAATAATTGTGGTTTAATCACTGAAGGTTGATATATAACCCCTTTCCACATACCCAGACTGTGGGTTTTCGCTTTCAACGGTACAGATCGTGTGCGGAATTTGTTTTCGTACGGGTATTTTTGCCATAGTCTTCCAGGCGCGACACTGTTTAATTATCTGCTAATGATGACAACTTAGTTGTCGAAATATGTATACAGAATACGAAAATTAATGTGAAAAGGGGTTGTATATCGACCTTCAGTGATTAAGTTAATCAACCACAAGCTCCATCAAAATTACCTTCAATAATGGTGGCACTTAGTATGACCACTTTTAACAAATATTACACTTCTAACGCGATTGGATAAACAATCGGACAGTTTTGTCAGAAATCCTTATGGAATGCCATTCCTCTCTTCTAAAGTATCCAAAAGGATATCAAAAAGTTTATGGTCATTAGTTGGCGATTTCTTCTGCTTTGCAAGATCTAAATAATTCAACACATGTTCCATAATATTTAAATTTTGACTTCGTGGTGGCCAGTTTGCTCCTTGCAGTTCAATTTAACTTAAATCATAATTTATAACGAATGCTTATAATTGTTGTTGTACTGGAAAATGTAATAATTTCAAATTAATTGTATTCCTGCTGGTAACGGGCCTTCCAATAAGAGGTTTCATTTTGATATATAAAAAACGAGTATTTTTAAGCGAAATCATCGGAAGTTTATTTAGTTGTAAAGCGGAGGGTATCAGCCAAATGGCCACCACTGCTACGCTTGCAGGACCATATTCTTTTCATGAAATTTTCCATCACTAATACGCACATTTGCCACTGGATGTACTCGATAACTTCACGAATTCCGTCTTCGAGATCTTGAATCGATTGTGGGCCATTGGCATAGACCGTATCTTTCACGCAGCCCCCCAAAAAAGTCTAAAGGTGTTAAATCTCAAGATCTCGGTGGCCAATTGTGATATCCATTTCGAGAAATCACACGGTTGGGAAATTTTTCACGCAAAAGAGCGATGGTATCGTTACTTGTCCACATCAATATTTTCCAATTTGGGCCATATAAAATCATTAATCATCGTTCGATAGCGCAATTCATTCACTGTAACAGTTGCTCCAGCCTCATTTTCGAAAAAGTAAGGTCCAATGACCCCGCCAGACCAAAAACCGCACCAAACAGTCACACGTTGAGGATGGAGAGTGTTTTCAATAAAAACTCTTGGGTTTTCCGAGTCCCAAATGCGACAATTCTGCTTGTTAACGTAGCCTCCGAGGTGAAAATGGGCCTCATCACTCACGATGATTTTTCGATGAAATTCCGGATCAGTTTCATGTATATCAAGAATCCAATCTGCAAAGACACGACGTTGTTGATGGTCGGTAGGAGTGAGTTCTTTCCTTAACTGAACATTAAAAGCTTTAAGACCTAAGTCTTTATGCCAAATATGGTGTTATGTTGTTTGTGGAATGCCCAATTCCAAAGATCGACGAGAAATGGACAAACCTGGGTTTTCCTCAACACTATGGGCTACACCAGCAATATTCTCAGTTGTTCTTGACCGACATGCACGAGTTCGATTCTGTTAAGTAGTTACAGGTTGAATTATGACAATTGTTAAAATGGCGAGCTATTGAAAATGAAATGTCTTATTGGAACACATGTCTCTGCAGAATCTTTTAATATTTTATTTTATTTAATATTATTATTTTAATTAATGGACCAATTCCTTGTGCAGATGTGCAACCCCATGCTCGCACAAATCCACCTTCATGTTATTGTTGACTGTATACATGATGGGTTATACACTCTTTTCCAAACCTTCTGCGAACATACTGCTTCTTTTTGGATCCGTATATTTCAAATTTGGGCTCATCTGTCCAAAATACGTATTACCACTGGTTCAATATCCAATGGGAATGAATTCGTGCATATTCCAACCGTTTCCATTTACTACCACTTTACAGTAATGGCTTTCTTCTTACAATACGACCTCTAAGTATGTTTAATTAGATGGCGCGCTGAATGGTAGAAGGATGCACAGAAACTCCTGCCAATCTATGATTTTCTGTTAATTCTTTAGATAATTTCTATTTCACAAGGATATTAATCGCAAATATTAATTATGACCCTTTTTCTAATTTTCTTGGTTTTCGCGTTCTGTTTTTATTAGCCACTAAATCGGTTGCTTCGTGCTGTTTGATAATTTTAAAAATCGAAAGCTTAGAACCTGGTTCTTTCTGCAATTTATTGCGAACTTGATGAGAAAACACTATCCTGTGGCGATTTTCGTCAAATATTCTACGCATTTAACTACCGTTTCAAGAAATTGTACTAGTTAGAATACGAATTATGGAATAAAATGAAATGTTCATTACAGCTCACTTTACAGTATCAAAAAAATATTCACAGACACTTGTACTAGAAAAACCAAGTCATTTATGATTTGAGACACAATAATTTAATCAAACGCTTCTAAGTTCAGTGATATACTTACCCACATTGCGCACAAACTTCAACATTTTACCATTTGAGAACGGAGAAAGGCCTTTGTATAAAATATATTCGCAAACATTTTAAAAATGTTTTCTTATATTACGTGTTAGTTAATTTCTTAATCATAGATCATATTCGGTGACAAATTACAACAGAAGCGGTTACAAAATCAATCAAATTTGTTAGATCAACATCTTCAAAACATTGTGGAAAGGAATGTGTAACCCAAAGTGTTAGGCATTCCCTCATTATGATGGTAGTAGTTATGCATTACTGGAGCTGGAACAAGACCTCTGTACTTTGTCCGAAGGGACAATGAACTAGTATCAATACAAAAATGTAATTGAAGCTGTTCTGGTGTCTTTTATTACATCATTATTAGATCATTGGATTAATGTTTAAGCAACATTTATGCAACATATGGAACATAATTTCCGTGACATCGAAAATGTTTGAAGTGCTCTTTAGTCTATTGTTTATTCGACCCCAAATTTAAATTTAATCGTTTTAAAAGAAAATATCCGTAAAGCATGGAAAGAAAACAAAAAAATGGCAAGCCACCATAAAAATCTGTATCGACAGCATGTCGAAGCGAGTTCAAGCTAAGGGAGGTTTGGTCAGATATCTAATCTATACTAGCATGTGTAATGTAGAAGTGTATACGTTTGAAATTTCATGTGTTTGGATTTTATCCGTTAAAATTCTGAAATTGTAGAGTGTTTGTGATTAGTATATGTATTAAACCATGTAAGTAACTTTATATAAACTATCTGAAAATATAAAACAAGTGAATACACGTAAACTAGCTCTTGAAGACTATTTAAATATTTCAAAATGCAAAGAAAAAACATACGTTTGAAATTAATCATTACAAATAAATTCGCAGAATATGCCATGTATTAAGTAGATATTTATTGCAAGAGGTAAATATTACCAATAAATTTTCATTAAAATATCACTGGAGCCATCTAGCATTCAAATTCCAAACTAATGACAATGAAAGTATACACTACAGTTTTCTAAAATATATCCAGTTTAAATAAAAAGATATGAAAGTTTATAAGCAAAACTAAACGTTGAAATTTGATGTATTAATGCAAGACAATAATGAAGCCAAACCTAATATTGATTCACGAAAATAAAGAAGTTAAATTTAATCTGACCTGTAGAACAGTTAAATCGAAAATACAATCCCCGTGATTCCCCTGTACACCGTAGTGTTAAGACCCTTCCTAACTTCAGAAACAGTAATAAGGCGTTGCCTAACAATGCACACACCAAAGTCAAGAATAAATTTCCCACAATGTCCTTTCACCAAACATGGGTTGAGAGTCAGTTGTGTTTTACTGTTGTTTTTTCTCAAAATATAAAAATTCATTAAGCAAAAGCCCCAATCAATGCGAAAATAAATTTAATTTTTAAACCGGTCGAAATTGACGTAAATTAATTTATTAAAAGTATCCCAAAAAAATATGCCAAGCCAACTCTGTAAAATCGTACTTAACTCACGTGAACAATGTACATGTTCCACGAGTCCTGCCCTGAACTTTCAGCGGACAGTTAATGATCAAACGTGTGCACTGTTTACGGTGGTGGTGCCGTGTGCAAAGCGTCGCGGCGCGTTTCCACTCCTCCACCTCCACAACGCTCTTTTCTCTACCTCTCTCGCCGAAGTCCATCCATCCTTCTCAATCGACTGGCCATCGCCTATGTCCGTTCCTTTCGCAAAATCTTAATACTGATCGCTCCATAAAGGGACCCGGTTGCCGTTCTCTGAGTAATATTACTAAATCAATCCTTCGTATGTATAACGGGTTTATTTTTACGTTTCTGTAACATTAGATTTTGCAATTATTTGTTGTTATTTCTGCGATCGGGCGAAATTGTTGTCTGGAAATTTCTCTTGCGGGCCCGGTCGATCCGCCATCCTATCTGTGTTCCACTGAACGCGAACTTGTTTGATTCGACCACTTGTTGGATTTAATCAACAGGTGGTTGGTTTCAGGATTTTGGAATGATGCTTTGTTTTTTTTTTGCTCCGTTTTATTTTTAAGTTGTCGTGAAATTCGTGATGTCGACTTGTTTTATGACATGTTTGTTGCCACAGACATTTCTATAAGTATTTCACTATTATTCAAACGATAATGTGCAACACCACCACTAACAATCTCAAGCAACGAACTTCTAAAAAAAATCACAGTCGAAAGAAGTGATTGAAAACAATAAACTCAATAAAATGTTGATAAACGTATATTTTTGAAGTATTCACGACATTTTTGAAAAGCATAATTTATGTAAGATATCAATAAATGTTCTAGCCATAGATTTGGAACATGTGGCGATATTAAAATTTCTTTCTTTTTAAACACACCACCTACTGAATCTTTCCCAAAATAAATGCTATTTAATGAGAGAATTTATTAATTTGAAATTTAATATGAAAAGAGATCTACATTTTTTACTTTTCTACACGCTTTTTTTCAATCGGATGAAACATCTCGCCCTATAAAACGCAATTATTTTTCTCAATATTAAATAAAAATATCTCGACTACACGTTCAAAAATAAAAGTGTTCTAAAATATTAATTTAAGGCTGTATAATAAGAAGCACAGGCTACTATATTAACCCAAAAGAAGGCTAATATTAAACATAGATATGTTATTACAAAGTAATGGGTGTCCCAAAATTAACGCAAGATTTGAATTTGTCGTCATTTGTGCAGTAAAGTATTGGAAACCCTAAAAAAATTCGACGGCTGACAGTTTAGGGTTAGTAAAAATGGAGTGTTACACGATAGAACAACGTATCGTATTATTGAACAATATTTCAAAAATAATGAAAGCCTGGCGGCCGGAGTTCGAAAATTTCATACAAAATATGGTCGTCCAAAAACAAGCCGTTCAAATGTCAATATCGAAGCAGTGCGTGAGAGTGTCGGTGACAATCCAGGAACCTCAATTCGGCGTCGTGGACAAGAATTGCACATTTCAAGAAGTTCTTTGCAGCGTATACTCACTAAAGATCTGTGTCTCCATGCTTACAAAATTCAATTTACACAATAACTGAAACCTAATGACCATGCACAGCGAAGAGAGTTCATTGAATCGATTATTGAACATCAACAAATGGATGCTGATTTTTCGAGCAAAATCATCCTAGGTTATGAAGCACATTTTCACCTTGATGGCTTTGTTAATCGCCAAAATTGCCGCTTTTGGGGTTCTGAGAACCAACATGTGATTGTCGAAAAACAAATGCATCCACAACCTGTCACTGTTTGGTGTGGATTTGGGGCTGGAGGCATAATTGGACCATACTTTTTTGAAAATGAGGCTGGTCAAGCAGTGACTGTTACTGCTGCTCGATATTGCGACATGGTAACACAGTTCTTTCTGCCGAAATTGGATGATATCGATGTGGCCAATATGTGGTTTCAACAAGACGGTGCCACATGCCATACAGCCCGCGAAACAATTCAATTACTGCATGAGACATTTCCAGGTTGTGTACTCTCTCGTTTCGATGATCAGAATTGGCCTCCTAGATCGTGTGATTTAACACCATTAAATTTCTTTATATGGGGTTATTTGAAATCACAAGTCTATGTCAACAAGCCCACAACCACCCGTGCACTAAAGGAGGAGATTCAACGCTGCAGCAACAAAATTCAGCCACATTTATGTATAATGGTCATGGAAAATTTCGACAAACGAGTGCGTATGTGCATGCAAAGCCGTGGAGGGCATTTGCTCGATGTGATATTCCGTAAATAACCCTATCCTATGTACTTTATGATTCAATAAAAAAATAGCAATCAAAAGACTAAAAACTGTGTTTTCTATTTAATTCAAATCTTGCGTTAATTTTGGGACATCTTTTATGCTAATGCGTTAATATTTAATATGGTGTCCAGTCTCTATTATTTCTAATTATGCTTCACAGCGATTCCTTATACCGCATTCCAAGTTCCGTATAATTTCAGCATTTATGTTAATTATCATTATTATTATTTTCATTAGACTTAAATAATACTCGTATTGTTATACCATTCCTACTGATTTATTGATGGTTTTAGACTATGTTGCCACACTTCTTTACACTTCTTTTGAGCAATTTGTATGGTTTAACCAGTGACGATATAACATTTCTGTATTAGGATTGTCGACTCAGAATTAATCATAAAGTCGCCCCACCTGACGATTATTAGTGAATTTCTGACCACCCTTTATTATAGCTGTGAGTCTCAAAGAGAAAAGATGTTCAGAATAAAATACTGTATTTTAATGTAAGATCGTTTGTATAACTATTTACAATTGTTAACATGTTTCGCCGTTTCTTTTAGAAAAGAAAATGTCTCAATAACTGACAAATTTAATTTGGACCCAGTCCTAAACTTGTTTTTCGCTTCAAATAAAAGCGACAGATTTGACTTTTGATAATAACTCAAATGCTCGTTCAATAAAACTGATGGAGTAATTAGATTGCTTGTTTCGGTGACAACCTGTTCAAAACAAGTCTAAAGCTTCAGCATTTTAAACACGATTTTATTAATATTCTAAATAGAGATTCTCAATAACGATAGAGGCATTCAAAAATGGTTATTGATGCGTTCTGTTTTAAAATAGAAAATATAATCGCAGGACTTAAATTAAATGGCAAATGATCCAACACAATTTCGTCAAAATCCATTAGCTAAATTAATTACCTAGACGAAAGCTTAAAAAAAAATCAAATGCGCACCATGTAAATTTGGCACAGAATGTTCAAAAGGAAGGAAATACAGGTCAAAGTAAAAATATCGATAAAAACAATAAAAGTACTCGCACACTGGTGAATGCTAAAAGCCGGGCTAGACATTTTACATGTGGTGCGGCTTTGATCTTCACTAAAAGGTAAGCAATAAAGGCAAATGTATCAAATATCAACAAGTTCTTGCATCTGTCTGTAAATTTTTAAAATAAATTGGAATTCTGAATGTGAAGCTTAATAAATATACGTTCACCAACTAGAATACGAACGCTACCATGATAATTTTTATGTTGCAACCAATTTAATTCAAAAATAAGAAAATAAACCAGAGATATGATGTTTATATAGCATATTCTATCTGTAATTAATTCTAAGAAAAAATATGAGTTTTCGGTAATAGCTCTGGACCTGCCATAGGCCTTACATTAATTCTCTTATTTATTATGAACGGGTTCTTTTAAGAGCATTGTGAATTTTCATTGTACAAAGGGTAGTAGGAAAGTTTTGCAATACTTCTTCGTTTATTTAACTTTTTCAAAGTAATTTTCTCTACATTCAATACAAATCTCTATCCTCCGAAACTAATCTTTAAACCAGTTCTGCCAAGTTTCACTAGGGAGTAAAGCACACGAGTTGTCCCGAGCCAGCAGAAGGTCCTCATCACTGGAAAACCGCCTCCATTTTAGCTTAATTTTCTCATGCGGGAACAGTGCAAAGTCGCAGGGAGCAAGATCTGGACTGTAGGGAGAATGCTCGAGAAGTTTCAATCCTGTCGTGGTCAAATATTCGGTGCAGGCTTTGGCGCGGTGAGCTGGAGCATTATCGTGATGGAGGAACCAGGTGTCAATCCTTGACTTTGGCCGCAGATTCTTCATAGATCGAATGACTTTACGCAGGCACTGTTCAGTATACCATTTAGCTGTGACTGTCTTCTGTGTATCCAAAACGACACGTTCCACAATTCCACTCGATTTGAAAAATACAGCTATAATTTTCTTCTTTACAGATCGGGATTTTCTGACAACTATGGGTGTGTCCTCATCATCAAAGACCCAAACTTTGTTTTGAGCTTTGGTCGGCACATCGTAATAGTACAGCCAAGTCTCCTCACCTGTCACGATGTGGATCACATATCGAGATTGTCCTTTATTAAACTTTTTTTTAGCATCTCCCGGCACCAAGTCGCACGTCGTATCATCTGCTCTTCAGTCAG
The DNA here is from genome assembly GCA_031893035.1 of Dermolepida albohirtum. Classification (NCBI taxonomy): domain Eukaryota; kingdom Metazoa; phylum Arthropoda; class Insecta; order Coleoptera; family Scarabaeidae; genus Dermolepida; species Dermolepida albohirtum. The sequence continues at coordinate 156,827 of JAVIWB010001739.1, forward strand.
TCGATGCGGCACCCAGAGAGAACAAAGTTTCTTCACGTGCAAATTATCATGCGATTGCTGGTACATTTAGGCATGAAGTACCCTCTATCTGTTGGTAGGTCACTCGCCTGTCCTTGCCAAGTATTTTCCTCACAGTAGTAACGTTTTCCTCCGTAACTGACATTCCACATTGTTGCGTACAAAAAATACTCTCAAAAACATTTTTCACAAATAGGGGAAGTTTTCCGGTGAAGAGTACAACGTATCGCTGCTTTAATCAAAGAACATGTTCATGGCGCAACTGTTAAACGCTCGTTTTATGGCAGAAATAGAATAACGACTCGGTTTGATCGATATATTGTAAAATTAGGGGATGAACCCGGTATACGAGTGATTCTCAAAGTTTTTTTTCATTACAATACACTTTTAATAATTTAAAAATTTGACGGCAACTGAATAAAAGACTGCGTGAGAAATACGCCGAAGAGGGTACGAGCAGTGGTACGAGCAAAGGGTGAAATTACGAAATACTGATCATTTCTTGAAAAACATTACTTTTGTATCACAATAAATATTTTTTGTTAACTCTTTATTTTGTTTTACTGACACTAATATCAGGTCTACCGGAAAGTGCTGTCCGTTTATGGAATAAAACAAAATAATAAATTTTTCATAGCTTCAATAAACATTATTGAATAATAAAATTTCCAAAATTTATGACTTCTTGCCAGCGTGATGGCAATTTGTATATCCCTAGAAGCGAAAAATTGAACCAGTGCTTGTCTGATTTTCTCTTCGTTTTTGAATTCTTTTTTGTATAAACAGAAACAAGTGATAATCGGAGGATGCTAGGTTCGAGGAGTATGGTGGATGCGACAGAATTTCCCAGCCTAGCTCTGAGGGTTTCCGACGAGTCACCAAAGCAGTATGTGGCCTGGCATTATCATGAAGCAGTACAATGTCCTTCATATTGAACATGGCCGGCCTCTTTTCTTGAAGTGCTGTTTTTAAATTATCAAATTGCTGACTGTACCTTTCCGAATTTAGCTTTTCGTTCGATTTCAAAAGCTCAAAATGTATTGGTCTTCGGATATTCCACCATATACACAACATTCTCTTACTCAGACTCAACTTCGGGTTAGGGGTGAACGGGGCAGGTTTTCCGGCTTTACAATATGCCCAAGAAGGGTTCGATTTTGTTCCGCGCAAGTAGAGATGTGCATATGATGACTCAATCATACAAATTCTCACTTAACTGTGGCACCCATCTCAAATATTTCCACATAAATCCTAGTTGGTCCGAAATAGTTTATTGAGCTGACTCAAGCGCTGTTGTCAAAAAAGGATTTTGCTCTAACATAATCTTAACAGTATCATCGTCAATCAAAGATGATCGCCCAGAGCGTGGCTTATCAGAAAGATCGAATATGAAATTTTTCGAACCATTTTCTGCATGTTCTATCAGAAACTGTACCTTCACCAAACACTTTCACTTTCTACACGCTTCTGTAACAATTCTTCCTTATTAGAATTCGTACAAAATACAGCGGCGTAAATGAACTTTATCAATAGCCATGGGTACACGATCGCGTCACACTTAATACTAACATGAATCATCTTCGTTTCCATTCATTTGCTAGGTCAGTATCTATACATTCAGTTATAAAGACAGAGAGCTAAATATGCGTCAAACGAATATGCGCATACTTGTTGAAACTTGTAACTGAAACGGGCAGAACTTTCCGGTACACCTTATATTTTGGCCAGGAACCGTGTGCTCTAAGAATCCAATAAATTAGGACATTGTTGATTTTGTAAGAAATGTAGTAAAAAACACTTGCGTCTTAGTATGCAATTAAAACTAAAAAATAATTTAAATAACGAAAAGGGCAATCGTCTTTCTTAATCAAGAGGTTTTAGTCGGCAATTCTACGCATCTGATGGATATATTATCAAAATGCTAATACAAAATAGTGAGAAAACTATAAGCGCTAATATCGCTTTCTTTGTATGAGAGTAGAACAATTACTGCCAAGTAATCAATGGCACTTACCTATAGTTAATAATTTAATATTTCATATTTAACATTTTAATAATGAAGTTGTATTTATCAGCTGTAAAATAATGATGGTTTTCTTTCTTAACCACATTATTTTAAATTGTTGCAGGGCACCTATGGCAAAACTCAACAAGCATCGGGGACACGCAGCCCTGGTTATGCACAATATGGCACCCCCGGATACTCCTCAGCTCCCGGAACTACTGAAAGAAGGACATTTAACAATAACCTTTCCGAACTCGATACTCTGTTACAAGACTTAAGCAATTCGCAAGAATTGAATCAGTCAAGATACGCCAACGTATCTGGAGGTATAATTTAGACTAACCCTGAGTGTTACTGTTTACGAAAAATAAGTATTTTCTACTTAATTACAGAGAATGGGTTGAACGGTAGTTTTAACGGGACGTATAATGGATCTGGTGGAAGTCCAGCTAATTACTCCAGACCATCTAGTGCTCAAAATACATTGACGAGGCCGCCAGTAGACAGTTTGCTTGATGAGCTTAATGCTGGGTAAGTAATTATTATAAATTCAAAATAATAATGAAAATTAACATTACCTAATATTCATGATCAGTAATTGGAGGCAATTAATTAAAAATTTTCTGCATTGGATAGGACTGGAACCTGTACCTATCGTTTTCTAGATTTCGGAGTCCTGTCCAATGTAGAGAATTTTTAATTAATTTTTTGCAATGAATGATGTAGATGAAATAGCAAGGTGTATTAATTATATATTTATGTATAATTATAAACTTCAAAATAATAGTCTTCTCAAAGATAATGGATGCGTATTATCGCAGTCATTATAGCAGTGTATAAACTAATAATAAACAAAATAATTTTATTTTTCCAAGAGTGTGGTAGCATTAAAATATTTCTGTTATAAAATTTCTTCTTAGTATTTGGATATATTTATTTATTGAATTTAAAAAAAGACGTGGAGAATTTATCAGAAATGAGCCGAAATCCTCATTGCGATACGTGGGAATGGAATTAAATATTTCCAAAGATTTAATTCATAGCATTTGGGACTAAGAAAGATTTGTGCAAGGTTTGTACCACACAAGCTAGCTGAAATCAACATTGTTCAGTCTTGATTAAAGACTCAAAAAAGGACGAAAACTTCATGTATTCTGTCACTGGCGATGAGACGCGGTGTTTTCAATATGATCCAAAGACCAAGCGTCAAAACTCTGAATAGAAGCATCCGAGCGAAGAAACACCGAAACAAAGCCGTTTGTAGAAGTCAAAAGTGAAGACAATGTTGATTTGTTTTTATGATTCAAAAGGCCTAGTGCACAAAGAGTTTGTACCAACTAGTCAAATAGTCAATGATGTATATTATCAGGGTGTTATGAAGCGTCTTTTGGCGCGTATTCGTCGTGTGCGCCCACAGTATCGTGAAAATGATAGTTGGCGTTTGTTACATGATAATACACCATCTACAAATGGCATTTTAACCATAAACCTCTCAGTGTATTCTCCAGACTTGGTCCCCTGGTATTTTTATCTATTCTCCAAACTACATTTGCCGATGAAAGGACGGCGTTACGCCGACGTCGAAGCCATTAAAAAGGCGTCGACAACGATCTTGAAAGACATCTTTCTTCAAAACGTTGTATTGAAGCCGAAGGAGACTACTTTGAATAAAATAAATGAATTTTACCAAAATAGTAAGCTTTTATTTTGAAAAAGTTCTGTTTTCTCTGAGACAGACTGTGTAGAAATAGGGAATTTTACGAGAATGGTAGTACAGAGTGTAAACTAGAAATCAATATTCAGTTAAGAGTAGTCTTCTGTAAAAGAAATTTCATTTACAACCATACGCGTATTTTCCATATTCATGTAATATTTGCAAGGTAATGCTAGTGATATTTTCTTATTTCCAAAAATAGAATTCTAAGTTAATAAAAAATAAGATATTGTGCAGAAATTACAGAATCTTGTAGTGCTCTAAGAACTTCCTTGTGCCAAAATAAATAAAAAACAACCATATTTTCACACTAACAGAATACAATATTTATAAATATGTTAAAAAGGAATTACATTTTCATTTACCTTTTCTTCGTGTGACCTTGTTTCGTGTATTTTTTATATTTAGCGACAAAAAGTGTATTGAACTTCAAATATATAATGTCTAGACTAAAACATTTCTCTATATTCTCTATATCATCTTCCAAGCCACATAATGCAAATATGTACAGAGGATAAGCTTTTGTTTACATTTGAAAAAAGTTCGGTTTTCTCTGCGACAGACTGTCTATAAGCTAAGAGACAAAAATGATTAAAAATTAAAAAAGATCGGAGATTTCATTAGGTTTAAGATTTTGTTTGCAAGGACGGCATTTTTAACACCGTGTGATCTTGGACGAGTTGCAGTATTGTCAGTGTGGTGACAGTGGACAAATATGGATTTGGGAACGCTTGCCAATACGATGAATTATTAACTGAATCAATTTTAAACATGGCAGTATTAATGTAATGATTTGAGACATGATTTATATTGGACTAAAGTCCATAATTTTCACACAATTCATAAAACTTTAAAAAAATACATTACTTCCGACAACACACTTTATTGCCATCTGTGCAAAGCTTCGTTAATATTTAAATAAGAGAGTGAATACTGCCTTATGGAAGAGCGTATGTTTTTCTTTATGAGAATTCTTTACGCCTTTCTAATTATGAAAATTTATGGAGTATTCATTATTTCATATTTTTGGCATGTTTTAATATTTATTCGAATAGATGAATAGATTATTTTGTCAGGTGATATGAACATTTCGTTGGCAGCCCTAAACTAGTGCTAGCAGAATTGTTATAAAAGTGTATATGTTAAATTATTTTAAAACATTTATCATGCCTGCCATCTGAAATGAATTTAATTTTGGATTTGTTTAACGGTGTGATGTAATAATGGTGGAAACGTGCGCTGTACGTTTTTTAAGCATTTTAAGTACACCTGTTGCAAATAAACTGGAATAATTTCGAATTCGTGTGTTACATTCACAGATGCGTTCCAAAAATTTGTGCAAGATTTACATTCTTGGGAAAAAATTCTAAAATATTTATTTGAAACTGAAATAGAAGTAATTGATATTAAAAATGATTAATAATAGAAATAAAAGTATTTTTTTACGAGCACTGTACAAAGTATGCTTATTCGTATCGCTGCGAATTCGTTTGAGTTCATAAATTTCTGCACTCGTGGGAAAGGTATCGCTCTGAGCACTTGTTGCATAGCTTAGTATTCTTTAACAGGAATGTCAACAAACATATTATGCGGAGTTTTCGATAAAGTAAGGCATTGCCAAACCCTTTTTATTAATCCTTAATAACAATACGAGGGTAGCCGTTTATATTTCGGGAACTGGCAACACTGTAAGTGTTGCCTCCGATTTGATGATTACACCGTGAAGTTTGTCATTTTTGACAATATATTTAGCTTGACAGTTTTATTATCCGGTCACTATTTCTATTGTTGATGTCAGCGAAAAAATGGAATTAACTCGCGAACATTTTCGTGCAATTATTTTTCATAACTTTCGGCGTGGATTATCTCAACAAGAATGCATCGACGAGTTGAATTCTTTATACGGTGATGAAGCACCATCGAAAACTACAATATATCGTTGGTATAGTGAATTTAGACTCGACGGCGTTCTTTGGACGATGAATTTCGTGAAGGTCGTCCCACAAATGTTGTTGTATGGGAAAACATTAATGCAGTGTCTGAATTGATAATGCAAGATAATCATGTGACATACCGTGAGATCGAGGCATCTCTAGGTATTAGTAACACCAGCGTGCATAAGATCCTGCATGAACATTCAGCCGTTAAGAAGCTTTATTTACGCTGGATACTACATAATTTCATAACCGTTCAACAAAGGACTCGCGTCGATTGGTGCCAAGAAATGCACAAAAAATACAATTGCGGTGCTTCAAAGAACATTTATAAAGTCGTCGCAGGTGATGAATCTTGGATCTATACGTATGAGCCCGACAGTAAACAGCAGTCGACTGTGTGAGTATTCCAAGATGAGCCAAAACCAACAAAAGTTGTTCGTGCTCGAAGCACATCAAAACAAATGGTCGCCTGTTTTTTCGGAAAAACCCGTCACGTTGCAACCATGCCTTTAGAGAGTTGTAGAACGGTCATTTCCGAATGGTGCACAACTATTTGTTTGCCAAAGGTTTTTGAAGAAATAAGGAAAACGAACCGAAATTGAATTGATGAACCATCCGCCATACAGCCCTGATCTATCACCCTGCGATTTCTTTTTGATCCCACACGTGAAGAATAAACTTCGTGGTCAACGATTTTCTACGTCGGAAGAGGCAGTTGAGGCATTCAAAACTCATATTTTGGAGATACCGCCTTCATAGTGGCAACAATGCTTTTCGGATTGGTTTAAACGAATGCGAAAGTGCATTGATTTTCAAGAAGAATATTTTGAAAAGCAATAAAACTATTTCTGCTAATAAAATTTCTTTTTTCGTCAACTATTCCTGAAATATATACGGCTACCATCGTAGTAGCAGAGCCTTCATTAAACAGCCAATGTCGGCTGAGATGGGTCCATCATTATAACCTAATAATAAAATCTGTATTATCCAAATATTTAAAATTTTAATAACACATTATTTTAACTTCTGAATATTTTTGTTTAAGAAAAACGGATAAGTAGAAATAAAATACGTGAATAATAAAAAAAAAAATCGCGGAGGAATATAAACAAAAAGGAACAGATAATGAAAAAAGGTAAATCGAACCTTTTACCACATCAAAGTTCGTGTTCCGTGTACGTATTTCGACAAATAAGTTGTCATTATCAGTAGATACTCAAATTTTATCCCGTTGAAAGCCAAACACACGCTCACAGTGGGTGCTTGGCTTTCAATCGAACATTTATTCGATTTTCCTTTTTTAACTAATTCAATCAACAACAGTTTCCAATAAATTTACTTTTAAAATGGAGCGGGTAATCAACACAAGCAAGTTTTTGAAATTCGATAATTTGAATAATTGTCACATAAATATTTTCAGTTCGGTCAGTTTATATTTGCATCTGCTTTTAGTAATATGTACTGCTTTGTTTATGTTCAAATCGAGGAACTGAGTCGGTGCCATGAGAAAGCGCGTGGACTATATTAACGACGTTTCAGGTTTTTTATCCTCTTTATCAAGTTATTTATTTATTGAACCTGCAATATATTAAAAAGAAAAAAAATACGCTAATAAATACATATGTAGGTACTTTCAATATATCCCAACCGAATTTTTTTTTATAAAATTATTTTTAATACCAAAATCTACCTGCCAAACTCTACGTTGTATATTGATGATAATGGCAGAGGTGCCAAATATTTCCGTCATTTTCAAGCGTCGCATTATGCCCCGCGAAGAAAATTTTCTAGATGACAATAACATCATTACTGAAAATAGGGAATTTCAAAAGCGGCATAGTCTATTTTTAACGCATTATGTTTGGCTACCGAAGGACAACTAGTAACATGGTTTACATACAGTGGACGTGACCCATTTGCAACTTTTTCTTGTGCGTCCACTTGCGAAAAGAGATCGTTGTAAACCCAACGTATTTCTAGCGTTTGCAGTTATAGCAGATATTTTTTTTCTCAAAAATATGATGCGGATTTGTTGCAGCTGCTGCTTGTTAAATTTTTCATTTAAAAAAATTTTAAAAGTATTTTCTATTTAACATTAATTTTAAGACAAAGAAATACAAAAGTTAATATTTTATAAAATCAAATAGTTTATTTATTCCTGTAAGCAATATAAACAGTAGGATGACAGAGTAATATTTTCATATTATCAGGTTGTTACATATGAAATGTCCGATTTGGTAAGCAATAAAAAAAGGTCTAAATTTAAAAAAATATAAATATTTATTCTGCAAAATAGTCTCCATTTACATAGTTTGTTGCCAACGGCCTGGAAGATGAAAAATTCCCTTTGAAAAGAAATCTAGGTTTTGACGGCTCACATATTGCTCAAACACTGCTATTACAGACTCCCGGTCAGGGAAGTCCCTATTTTTTAAGTGATTGTCTAAACTTCGGAAAAAATGAAAATCAGTTGGCGAAAGGTCAGGTGAATAAGGTGGGTGAGGGAGAATTTCGTAACCAAATTCTGAAAGTTTTTGGATTGCCTGTCTTGCAACATGAGGTCTTGCATTATCATGAAGAAGTACGGGTCCATGTCTATTGACTAGTGAGGGCTGCAAGCGGCTCAATTTTCCATGCATAGTTTCCAGTTCGGCACAATAGGACGCTGCCGTGATGGTTTCACCAGGTTGCAAAAATGAATAGTGAATAATACCCTTACTGGTCCACCATACAGTCACCATAATCTTTCGCGGGTGAAGTGATGCTCGTGCATGCTGTCTTGGTGCTTCACCTCGATCTAACTATTGTCCTGACCGTCTCCGATTATCATAGAGTATCCACTTTTCGCCACACGTTACCACTCGATGAAGAAACGGTTCAACTTTCTGTTGATTAGCCAAAGAGGTTGCCACCTCTAATCGACGGAGCTTATTGGCTTCCGTTAATTGGTGCGGCACCCATCGATCGAGTTTCTTCACTTTGCCAATCGAAGAAAGGTGACGACTAATGGTGGCAATGGACACTTGAAATGTTTCTGCAAGGCTACGCACTGTTGTCGACGGATTACTTTCAACTTCTACACGCAACTCGTCGTCATTAACGGTGCTACGCGCATATCCGCGAGGCTCATTTTCCAAATCAAAATTTCCCTCGTTGAATTTTTTAAACCATCGCCGTAATGTGCGTTCATTACACGTGGTTTCACCGAACGTCTGATTAATTTCTCGCGTTGCTGCAGCTGCATTTAATCCCTTTTTAAATTGAAAGAGGTAAATTGCCCGAATATCTCTTGCCGATAGCATTTCCATAGGCGAGACAAGGACAGGTGTATTAATCTTTCCAAGAAATGGAACAGGTACACATTTCAAAATAAATACCCTCTTCTACAAATACAATAATAATTTTCAACAAAAACATACACGTCTTCACACAGGTGCGATTCAGTTCAGACTGAAGGAAAAAACGGACATTACATTTGTAACAACCTGATAGTTATACGAGGGTGGAGTAGTATTTTCATATTAGTTATACGAGGGTAGTCCCCGAAGAAGTACCCGACCCCACAAAGAAAACACAAAAATTTTAGAAAGAAATATATTTATTTTTTAACATAATCTCCTTTCAACTCTTTACACTTTTCCCAGCGATGTTCGATAAGTTATATATCCTTTTTATAATAAGAACTGTCTTGCTTCTCAAAATAGCCATTAACTGCCGACATCACTTCTTCATCGTTGGAAAATCTTTGACCACTGAGCCATTTTTTCAAGTTTGAGAACAGAAAATAATCCGAGGGGGCTAAATCTGGCGAGTAGGGTGCATGAGGTAGTAATACAAACTTTAATTCATCAATTTTGGCCATTGCAATAATGGATTTGTAAGCCGGTGCATTATCTTGACGAAACAACACTTTCTTCTTAACCAAATGCGGCCGTTTTTGCTTGATCTCTTCGCTCAAACGTTGCAATAAGTTCGCATAATACTCGCCGTTCATAGTTTTTCCTTTTTCAAGATAGTCAATGAAAATTATTCCACGTGCATCTCAAAAAACCGATGCCATGACCTTGTCTACAGATGAAACGGTCTTCACCTTCTTTGGAGCCGGTTCTACCTTTTGAGTCCATTGTTTTAATTGTTCTGTTGTCTCGGGTGTGAAGTGATGGACCCATGTTTCATCCATGGTTATGAAACGGCGCAAAGGTTCTGTTTCGATACTGTGAAACTTCACTAAACACTGAATTGAAACATCTTCGCGACACTGTTTTTGCTCGAGTGGGAGCAAACGCGGCACCCATCTTGCACACAACTTTCTCATGTCCAAATTTTCGGATAATATGCAATGTACCGTACTTTTTGAAATGCCTACTATGTCTGCTAGCTCGCGCACTTTCAGTCGACGATCATCCAGTACCTTATTTGGTCGACCATTGCGATGCTCGTCTTGACAGCTCGTACGGCCTCATTTAAACTTTGCTACCCAATGTTTCACTGTTGTAAACGAAGGAGCAGACTCAACTAGAGTAGAATCCAGTTCAGATTTATATCGGTTGGGTTGAGACCTTTCAAATAAAAGTATTGTATCGCGTAACGATGACCAATTTTCTCCCTTTTTATAAATTCACTATTGATGGCTTCCAAACAAATACTAAACAACATGGCGTCTTCAAAGATTGTGTACTTTCTAATACAGTGATATTTTTCAAACAATTACCGCCATCTCTAGGTCAGGCCGGGTACTTATGGGACCACCCTCATATGATATTGTTACGAAGTACGTTTTATATGCTAATGTGAGTTCTTAAGAAAATTTTAATCTCTATTTGGACTCAATACGCTGTACCAATTTTATAACATTATTTAATGCACATTTCACCAACAAATATTATCATTAGAATTTTTTTAGTATCAAAAACTTAACCAAATTTAATTTCTAATTTACAGGGACGTCATATATACGGGTCCCAAGAAAGTTACGATTACAGTGAAGGAAACGAAAACGGAAACGTCCTTTCCAGGCGATACAGAATTAGTTTCAACTCATCGAACCGTATCGCATGCCTCTCCACCGGCTGCCTCATCTGCAACGAGGGAACTCGACGATCTTATGGCATCCCTCTCTGACTTTAAGGTAAGCGACATGCCGTTTTGCGTGCGCGGGCCTTTGTATTTACTCGATGAGAAAAGGTATTTACGTAGACTGCCTCTCGTTAAAAGTTCAAATTTATTTTGGCAAATAGATTAAATTGAACGCGCTCGAACTGATTACTTGCGTCAAAATTTTGTGTGAACTTCATTAGGTACTGATATGTTCAATCTGCCATTTACTAACCCAAAATATACTTTGGGAAAAAAAATTTATTATAACTTTAGATGAACATAATGGCAGTATACTAAAAAAATCGTTATTAAATTAAATTTTTTTAGTAATCGAAACAAAATCGAATTTATAAAGTTCTTAAACGAATCTTTAAGAATTAAATGCCACGGAAATATTGTAATTTTTTTCACAAATTTCTTAATATTAAGTTATTCTAGCAATATTTTTGAAAGAAATCAGCATCTTTTAGTAGGTAATTTCGAAATTTTCTCGAAATATTAAACTATAAGCAAGATCAGTACAAATTAGACATAGTCAACATATAAAAGGCTGTTTCAAATTTCGCGTTTTTTTTAAAGAATAAATAAAACACATAATTTGCATTCACTTTCAAAAACTTTTTATTGGTAATTGAAGTATCAGTTATGACATTTATATGCGAAAAATAATATCTGCTAGATGGCCTCCTCTTGCAGCTCCACAGACGTCCACTCTTTTGTTAAAATTTTCAATGACATTCTAACATAATTGAGGTTCTATCTCACCAATAACACGAATAATTTCATCTTTCAAAGCAGGAATTGATTGTGGATTGTTTTTATAAACCTGACTTTTCACATAACCCCAAAGAAAATAGTCTAACGGTGTCAAATCACATGATCTTGGTGGCCAATTAACAACACCGTTTCTTGAGATTACACGTTCAGAAAATTTTTCTCTCAATAAATCAATTGACTCGTCTGCAACGTGAGGTGTAGCGCCATCCTGTTGAATCCACATATCCTCTAGATCAATATTCATTAATTCAAGCCACAAAAAAACGGTTATCATCTGACGATATCGATCACCATTGACAGTTACAGCTTCACCAGCAGCATTTTCAAAGAAGTAAGGTTCAATTACACCACCTGACCATAATGCACACCAAACAGTAACTTGTTTAGGATGCATAGGTTTCTCACGAATAATTCGTGGATTTTCCTTACCCCAGATACGGCAATTTTGTTTATTAACATAGCCAGCAAATTCAAAATGTGCCTCATCGGAAAACATTATTTTTTGAGAAAAATCAGCTTTTTTGTTCATTGTTTAAATTGACAAATGAACGTCGTTTTAAATGATCTAATGGCTTCAGTTCCTGTGTTATTTGAACCTTATATGCCTTCAGAGCTAAATCCTTGTGTAAAATACGTCATGTTGTTGATCCACTAAGTCCAAGTTGTTATGAACGTCGTCTAATGGACATTTCAGGATCTTCAACAACACTTTCACGAACCAAACCAATATTTTCTTGGTAACGACCACTACGACTGTATTTTTCACTTTTTCGATCTTCCACGGAAGTAGTCTCTTGAAATTTTTTAATAATTCGACCAATAGGGCTTTCAAATGGACGATTATGTAAACCATAAAATTCACGTAATTTTCTAAAAACTCTTCATAAAATAATTCAACAATTTGAGCGCGTTGTTGTACCGTGTATGAAGCCATTTTCATAAATGTCATACATCACACTTTTTAAATGCCCACATACCCAGACAAATTCAGTGCGCCATCTATATTTTATTTATTCTTAAACAAAACTGCGCAGTTTGAAACAGCCTTTACATAAAACATTGTCAAATAAATAATAAAATATAAAGGCCTCAGATTAGAACCCTAAAGTACTCAATACACAAAGAAAGTGAAAGTCAGACAAATACATTTTTTTTCCGGTGAATATTCCAGTCTATAAGAAATGTTTGTAAATAGACGAGCTAATGTAAAGTAACTAAGTATATTGGAGATTCTTGCACAAATGTATTGATAATTTAACCTCTATAATCAAATCCTCCAATAATCTGAAAAAATTTTAGTTAAAATTATCATTTTCTTAATCCGATCAAAATATCAATAATCCGAATAGTATTGATCAAAATAAATTATTTTATATTCAAATTACGAACTGACAAGTTAGTTGAAAAATGGAATTAAACCGGGAACATTTTTGCGGAATAATTTTTTAAAATTTTCGAAGACAATTATCGCAAAAAGAATGTTTCGCCGAGTTGGTTTTTGTTTCTGGCAATGAAGCACCACATCAGTTAGCAATTTCTCGTTGGTATGGAGAATTCAAAGGTGGACGAATTAGTCTTAGCGAAGATCCAAGAGCAGATTCATCAAAAAACGGCAGTCACTCTGGAAAACGTCGCTGCGCGCAAGATCATCAATGAAGATCGACATGTGACATATCGCCAACTTGAAGCATTATTGGGGATTTTAAAGAGTTCAATTCAAAAAATTCTGCATAAAGTATTGTGTGTAAGAAAATTAGTTCCCCGTTGGAAACGAAAACTGGTACGAAACGTCGGCAGATATACTAGTGACGCGGTTCCAGCCCGGAAACCCAGAAGCAGATAGCATAGACCACGACCGCGGAAGTCTACGTACCAAAGTGGACGGATTAGTTTTAGCGACGATCCAAGAGCGGGTTCACCAAAAACGGCAGTCACTCAGGAAAACGTCGAAGCTGTGCGCAAGATCACAGCGAAGATCGGCATGATTGAAGCATTATTGGAAATTTCAAAGACGTCAATTCAAAAAATTTTCCATAAAGAATCGTTTGTAAAAAAATTAGTTTCCCATTGGATACTGCATCTGTTGACGGAAGAACAGAAAGCAGCTAGGGTGAATTGGTGTCAAAAAATTCTAGATCGCTTCAACGCCGGAAACTCTAAAAACGTGTACAATATTGTCAGTTGTGATTAATCTTGGATTTACTCATACGAGCCACAAAATAAACACCAGTCATCTGTCGGGTCTTCCAAGGTAACTAAAAGTCGACAAAAGTTATTCGTTCTGGAAGTATCTTCAAAAAGATTGCCGCGACATTTGTCTCGAAAGCAAGTCATGTAGCAACAATTCTACAAGATCAAAGAACTGTTCTGCCGATTGGCATTCAACCATTTGTTTGAGCTTCGAAAAATCAACGTCGAACGACGAACTATCCTCCACCAAGAGAATGCAAGTCCACACACAGCGCGCAAGACAATTGACTTTTTACCGCAACAAAATGTCGAATTGTTGGACCATCGTCTGTACAATCCGGAACTAAGCCCCAACGATTTCTTTACCTTTCCGAAAATCAAGAACGAACTGCGTGGGCAAACGTCGCAATTTTGACTGTACCCAAAAGTGGAACAATCGTTTCCAGAGTTGGTTCGAGCGCATGCAAAATTGCATTAATCTTCGTGAAAAATACTTCGAGAAACAATGAAGTCTTTAAAAGCTACATATCTATTGTTTTATTCCAGTTTTATATGCAAAACTTAAAAGCAACGCGCGTACATTAAGTCTTTCAAAAAATTACAACGAACGATCATTTCACATCTGTTTAAATAAAAACGAATATTATATTTACATGTAAATCAAAAAAAAATTTCTTTTATAAATGTATTTTTTCTATTTCAAAGTCTTATTCTAATAAAGTTCGAATGGAAAAGTTTATTATGACGTGTAAGTATAAGAAATGGTATATTCCGTGCCAATATTTCTTACAACAAAACTTTTAATAGCACTGTTTTATTGTTATTGCCCTTACCATACGTATTTAATAGTATTATACACAAAAGATTATGTAAATACCAATTTATGCTAGTTTAGAGTTTATATTCCACTGAAAATAAAACACGCGCTTACTTCCTAACTGTCGGCGCGTACTTGTCATTTATTAATTTAACGATTAATATATTATTTCGATAAATTTTCAAAATTTACTACAGTGGTTTCCAGAGGCATTTCCGTCTGAAAATTTATGGTACTAATAATGTTAATGATGGACGTAAAAATGTTTTCTAAATATTTTCTTCTAGGAAGCGGATTAAAAATGTTTGAAGTTAATAAATATGAAATTAATGACACAATAAGGAACTATAATAACAATAGATTAATAGAAGAAAAATTGGCGAACTTCTATGCCTAGCTGGATCTCTCCTTTTCTTAGTTATACTGATTGTGTACAGTTTTTGACAAAAAACACTTTATTCATTCGAAATACTCTCCTTCGTCAGAAAGATATTAGCATGCGTGTTCAAAAAAGACATAAAATTAGTTCTTTATGTCCTTTTTGAAGACGCATACTAATATATTTCCTTCACGAAATTCATCGTCCAAAGAACGCTGTCCAAGTTTGAATTCACTATACCAACTACAAGGGATGTTTCCAAAGTTCTGGGAATTACATATAATTTTTATAATTTTGTTAATTGTCGTCAATATTACAATGTCGTTTTTCAACATAATCTCCATTTAACTGAATACATTTATCCCAAGGATATACTAATTTTTTTAAGCCGTCCTCAAAGAAGTTTTTCGGTGTCCTGTCGATCCACCTATTTATGGCACGTTTTACGCCAGTTAAACTTTCAAATCGAACACCCCGTAAGGGTTTTTTCAAATCTGGGAACAGATGGTAATCACTGGGTGCAAGATCCGGGCAATAAGGTGGGTGCGGCAGCAATTCCCATCGTAAATCGTTCAAAACATCCTTCGTTTTTCTTGCGGTGTGTGGTCTTGCATTATTTATCCTGTTGCAATAACGGACGCTTATGCAACTTTCCAGGCCATTTTTTGACTAGTGCCTGTCGCAGTGTCCGGATAATAAATTTGAACAATATTCTTCATTAATTGTAGTACCTCTCGGCAGATAATCCATGAAAGTAATCCCTTCGCAATCCCAGAATACAGTAAGCATTACCTTTCCAACAGACAGAACTGCACGCGCCTTAAGTGGAGACCCTTCTTCAGGTTTGCGCCATTCTTTGGATTGACTTTTCGTCTCAGGATTGAAATAAGGAATCCACGTTTCGTCAGTTGTTATTATTCGTTGTCAAAAGCCATCACTGTAACGGGCTAATTTGACGAATAGTCATTCGCCTGTCGTCTTTCAGTAGGTTTTCGACGGCAGTAATGTTTCTTTCATTTACCGACGTGCTTGGCCGCCCACTGCGTGGATCGTCTTCTAGTGATGTTCTACCGGCTTTAAAACGATCGATCCACCGATAAACAGTACTTTTGGATTCTGCAGATTCACCAAATACTCCTTGCAGACGACTAATAATTTCTGACGTTTTCACGTCTTCTTTCCACAAAAAGAAAATTATCGCTCTTTGAGATTTTGCCGCGTGTTCCATGGTTACAAAAACAGTGCAACTAAAACGCGTCTACGTCAGTCGAATACCTGAATTAGACTGAACAATGATGCATTAGATGGTTGCATAAACATGTCAAGACTTGTCTGGCATCAGTAACATTGCGTATAAGTTCTCCGTTATTTAATTATAGCACCAATTCCCAGAATATTGGAAACACCCCTCGTTTAATAACAATAGATTAATAGAAGAAAAATTGACGAACTTCTATGCCTAGCTGGATCTCTCCTTTTCTTAATTATACTGATTAATTGTGTAAAATTTTTGACAAAAAACATTTTATTCGTTTGAAATATTCTCCTTCGTCAGAAACATATTAGTATGCGTGTTCAAAAAGGACATAAAATTAGTTCTTTATGTCGTTAATTTCGATCGTAAAAAAACGAAACTCAAATTACATACTTAGAGAAGAGAACAAAATTAAAGCTATATGGGATGTAATTAGAGACGAAATGGTAAGCAATAAACCCAAACCGAATATTCTTCCTAATGTACATAACTACTAATGATTTCAACTATTCTTCGTTGATGTGTATAGTATGGCTATCAAATCAATACAGGGTTCTTACTTGGATCCAGAATATTTATTAAAGCATTTCGCTTTAATAAATCTCTTCTGCTTGGATTGGTTTTGCGGAGAAAACTATCTTTCTCCATCCTACGACTAAGGATGGAGTAAAGGCTATCGTTTATAATGGGTTATTCATTATAAACGATAGCCTTTTTCAATAGTGATTTTTTAACAGATAAAGCGTGAGCCGTGTCAAACTTCCATTCAAACTTTGCATAGAGCAACTTATGGTCTACGTAATCGGCCCGCCGAACGCTCAATTCGCTATAGCATTGAAAAATTTGAAATGCAACTTTCATTGTAGGATAATTGGCGACCAAATAGATCACATCCAGCACGTAGTGTAGAAAATATAACGATGGTAGCTGAAAGTGTATGCGATGACCGTGAAGAATCGATTCGACGTAGATTTCAACAGCTTGGCTTGTAGTATGCCACAACTTGGCGTAATTTACGTAATGATCTTGGTTTAAAAGCATATAAAATTCAACTTGTTCAAGAATTGAAAGCGACCGACCTTCCGAATCGTCACCGTTTCGATCTTTATGCTCATGAAAAGCTTGAAGAACTGTTTTCGACTAAAATTTTATTCAGAGGGGTCCATTTCTGGCTTAAGTTCTACGCCAATAAGCACAATTGAAAGTTTTTTAAATTCGCGAATATTACTTCATTACATGTAGAACGCCCATTTTCCGAATATTCAAACATACTTTTACCCAGTTATAGACATTTAACTGAATCAACAATGGAAGGTACATCAACGTCAGAAAATAAAAAGGTACCTAATTAAATACTTTATTTATTTGTAATCGCACCTGTCTAGCCTTTCCAATGAGACTCTACGCGACTACGAACCTCGTTCAACCTTAATTGCGACTCAAATTGATGATTAGGAATGATTTTTTTTTTAGTTAATAACATACACAACTCCCTTTAATAGTAGTTTTTCAAAACTTCTGAACTTTTGATACGGTTGATGCCAAGCTGATTGGTCTATAATATCTTATATCATCTGTTTGTTGATTTTGTTGCTATATATATATATATATATATATATATATATATATATATATATATATATCATAACAGAAATAGTGATAATAAAAATACAAAGATCCGGGGTGATGTAACAATTTATTACATTTTAACACAATGCACCGACTAACAAACTGGATTAAACATATGACCTTACAATTACATAAATATGCTACTTGCTTTATAAGCTATACGAAGCGGATACACATACAAACACCCATTTTATTTAAATAGCGGGAATACAAAATATTTAACAAGAGGAAGGCAGATAGTGGCGTATGCAGATGCCATAGTGCTGATTACAAAAAGAAGAAAAATAATGATGGAAATACTTGAGGAATTAAACACACAGGGAAAAAACGGGAATAAGAGTAAATGAAAATAAGACCAAACTGATGAAATTTGGTAAGGATTACACCAAAACGAAGATCCAACTGGGAGAGTATATTATTGAGGAAGTAGATAGGTTTAAGTATTTGGGAGTGATGTTGGATAAAAGTGGGGAGAGAGAAATAGAGATCAAGGAAAAAATAGCAACAACAAATAGAGTAGTTCGGGCAATTATGAAGCTGTTGAAGAGCAAAATATTAAGCAAAAGTTGTAGAATGGAAATATTGGGTCTGGGAAAAAGTTCGTGGCGTTTTTTCAGTAAAATTCAACTGGTCCCCGCATGGCGCGTGGACGAATTCATTTAAACCGAATATGCTCCATTATTATCGACAATGTTTCGCCATTTTTTTGGTAGATCCATGATCCCATCGGTGAAAAACTTCTGTGGTTTCTGGTCGAAAAACTGAATCAAGTAGTTTTCACAGGCTTCTTTTGAAACCAACTTAATTCCATTGAGAGAGTTCTGCAGAGATCGAAACAGATGATAGTCAGAGGGTGCTATATCCGGACTGTAAGGTGGGTGCATCAAAACTTCCCAACCAAACTCTCTCAATTTTTGACGGGTCATCAAAGAAGTGTGTGGTCGGGCGTTGTCATGATGGAAGACAACACCTTTCCTATTAATCAATTCGGGCCATTTTCTTTCAATCGCCTGGCGTAATCTCTCTAGTTGTGCACAGTAGAGTTGAGAATCAATCGTCTGACCAGTTGGAAGTAGCTCGTAGTGGACGATTCCCCTCCAGTCCCACCATACACACAGCATCATTTTTTTTGGCGTCAATGTTGGATTAGCGAAAGATTGTGACGGCTCACCATCCTTTATATACGCTTCCGATTATCGTACGTAATCCATTTTTCATCTCCGGTTATTAAACGTTTCAGAAACGGCTCGATTTCATTCCGTTTCAGCAGCGCATCGCAGATGTTAATTCGGTCCATCATGTTTTTCACGCTCAACTCATGAGGAACCCATACGTCAAGCTTTTTTTTGTAACCAGCTTTGTGTAAATGGTTCAAAACAGTTTTGTGGTCAATGCCTAGCTCCATGCCAACATCGACACTGCTGATATGCTTATCTTGTTGGACTTTTTCAAGAATTTCATCAGATTTTTCAGTGATTGGACGACCGGAGCGTGACTCATCTTTCACATTGAAATTTCCAGAACAAAAGCGAGCGAACCATTTCCGCGCAACAGATTTCGATAAAGTACCTTCACCGTACACAGCAAAAATTTTATCACAATGCGCAGCGATCGTAATAATATTGCAGAATATAGCGAAATTTCTCATTATTCTTCTCCATTTTCAAGTGCGAATAACTTTATGCACCGATTACAATGTTTCTACGCTCAAACTAACGTTCGGAAGGTCATCTAAAAAACGAGCCGTCGGTGGTGTCGCTGTGACTTGTTGTTCTTTAGTTATCGGCAACCAATGCCATCTATCGGGAAAAACGCCACGAACTTTTTCCCAGACCCAATATATAGGACGATAATCCGACCAACTATGATGTATGCAGCGGAAACATTCAGCATGATGAAGAAACAGGAGGAGGAGAGCTAAATGGTTAGGACATGTATGGAGAGCGGGACCAAACGCAGTGATATATGAGGCTATGGAATGGAGTCTGAGAAGGAGGAGGAGAGGGAGACCGAGGAGTACGTGGAAGCGAGAAGTGAAGGAGGATTTGAGAAGGACTGGACGCAGAAAGTGGGGAATAGAGAAAAATGGAGAAAAGTGTGTGAAAACATATAGGCTGGAAAAGGGTGGTGATTTTCCCAACATAAAACAGATCTAGAGAACCGAAAGGTGGCTTAACTCCTCCAGGAGTGTTACGCCATGATAATAATAATAATAAAATATTTACGCGTTCAACGAGAATCATAACCGATTTTGGAAAGCTTTCTTATACATAATAAGAAAGAAAACAGAACAAAATTAACATTACACATACAATTTTTTACCTTATATGTATTGTCTGTTTACCATTTAAGTATGTATATGCACTTATCTTGTTCAACTACAGGTTATTACAATTTCTCTGATTTTGACGACCTTCCTTTCATTATGGTAGTGACCAATTCTAAGAACGCTCTTAAATATTTGAATAAGGACTTTTATGGTGTTCAAATTGACATATTTGCAATGTGTTACTAGTTATCAAATCAAATACTGAAACTTTTTGGATGTCTACGTCAAATATTTCATTATTTGAATTACATTTTAGAGCAGGAACTTTCTAATTTGAATAGAGAAGTAAAAAAACCGGAGATAACTAAAATATTAATAAATTAACGGCAATGACGTGCACTTATTCTTTAAGATGCCGTGCTAAATTTATCATAAAATGATGTTTAAATAGAATCGCGTATATTTTTAGCTTCATAAACACATTTTTAAAAATTGGCAATAATGTATCACCCAGCTTCTTCAAATATTATAATTAACCACTATCAAACCCGTAATAAATACTATGGTCATGGTAAACAGATATAGAGCGCCAACAGAGTGCCTTTTAATGTTTCGAAAGGTGACACCGATCTAGATTAAATTAATTTATCGGCAAAAGAACACATTTGGCGTCTCATTTCTATAAATAAATACCTAGAAGTAATTTAGGACAATTATTAAAATTTAATTTCAAACAAATATGCAGGTCTAAGTGTCAGCATTTTTACCCACGCAGTCTGGCAAGAAATAGTGAGAATAATCACTATTTTGTAAACGTTTCATAGACAATGGTGATAGCCTACTTGATTTAATTCAGTTAAAGTGGAATGAGAAGAAATGCAGCTTTTTAAACTTTAAAAATTTTATTCCGTTAGATTTGCAAGAATTAATATACGCGAAAGGCATCGTAAGCAGGATCTTATTAATATTTGAATTATTTTCGAACTATTCATGGTATATTAACATACCAGGTGTACCGGAAAGTCATTACCTGTTTTTACATAAAAAGCTACATAATTTTCAAGAAAATGGAAAAATTTATTTATTCAAAATATTAGTCATTTGATTCTACACATCTTGCCCCATCTTTCTGGCAATTTATGGATGCCATCCCAAAAGAAAACTGTTTGTCCTTTCAGCAAAACGATTCATCGAGCCATTTTCTAACTTCTTCGAAATTGGCGAAGTGCTGTTCTAGAAGCGCGTGTCTCACTGATGCGAAAACGTGATGGTCGGGCACGTTATCGTGCTGTAAAATCACCTTAGCGTGTCTTCGGGCACATTCTGGACGTTTTTCTGTATGCTTCAAATTGATAATTTGTTGTCGGTAGAGATCAGTATTAACTGTTTCACAAGGTTTCAACAGTTCGTAATACGCCATGCCACTCTGGTCCCACTAAACAGAGCATTGTCTTGCGACCAAAACGAATTGGTCTTGGAATCGATGGGCCGGCTTCGCCAGGTGATAACCATGACTTTTTGCGCTTAGGATTTTCGAAATAAGTCCATTTTTCGTCACCCGTCACTATTCGATGCACAAATGACTTCCGATCATACCTTTGAAGTAGCATTTCACAGACAATTTTTCAATTTTCCATTTGCCTCTCATTCAATTGATGTGGCATCCATTTTCCCATCTTTTGGATTTTTCCCATTGCTCGTAATAGGTCGCTAATCGTTTCTTGGGCCACAGTTAAGGCTTTTTTGAGTTTGGGTTGACTCTTCATCCAATAACTGCAGTTTCGCATCTTCAAACTTTTTCGGTCTATCACAACGTTCTTCGTCTTACACATTGAAATCACCACTTTTAAATTGTCGAAACCACGCCTCTCATGTTTTTATGGTTGGAGCATGGTCATCGTAATTTTCTACCAGCAAACGATGACTTTCAGCGGCTTTTTTCTTTTGACTAAATAAGAAAGGTAATGCGCGTCGCAAATGCACTGTTTCAGTTACGAAACTCGACATATTCAAAGAGGTATAAATCTATGACAGTGTTACTTTCGCAAAATATAACATGTATGGCTTTGGAGCTTGATGTCAGTAGAATAAAATGACATATGTGTCAAATCATAATATTACATACTTAAACCTAGCGACATCTGTTAGAAAAACCGGTGACTGACTTTCCGATATACATTAAATCAAAGTTTAAGCTATTTGTTTAGGTCCATTTCATTTTACTTAAAGAACTTACTGATCGTTTCTTGGATCACAGTTAATGCTATTTTGAGTTTGGGTTGGCTCGTCATCCAATAACTCCTACAGTTTCGCATCTTCAAACTTTTTCGGTCTACCGTTCTTTGTCTTGAACATCGAAATCACCACTTTTGAATTGTCGAAGCCACGTCTCACATGTTTTTATGGTTGGAGCATGCAGTTTCTACCAGCAAACGATGCTTTTCAACGGCTTTTTACTTTAGATTAATGCAAATATGCACTCTTTCAGTCACAAAATATAACATGTATGGCTTTGGAGCTTGATGTCAGTAGAATAAAATGACATATGTGTCCAATCATAACATTGCGTACTGAAGCCTAGCGATATCTGAACTGGCAATGACTTTCTGGTACACCTGATATAATATAAATACACCCCAATATACTATTGGGCTGGCAACTAAGTACTTTCGGTTTTTACTGATAGAGAGCGTTGCTTTATTTTTTGTATAACGTATGTTAGTGCTGTACTTTACCGTTTGTCGCGTGATACTAGTCACATTGACGTAACTTCAGAAGCAAGTAGTGCGTGAATTGGTATAAAAACTTCCGTTCTGGAGATTTTTCCCTCAAAGATGAGCAACGTTCTGATCGGCCTACTGAAGCTGATGATGACCAAATCAAAGTCATAATTGAAGAGGATCGTCATATAACTGTTCGAGAGGTTGCGGAGAGGCTACATGTATCGCACACAACAATTGAAAAACATTTCAAATGTCTCGGGCTAGTTAAGAAGCTTGATATTTGGGTATCTCACGAATTGAAAGAAATTAATTTAACACAAAGAATCAACTTTTGCGATATGCACCTTAGACGAAATGAAACCGACCCTTTCTTAAAAAGAATCATCACTGGTGATGAAAAATGGGTCCTGTACAGTAACATAGTTCGAAAACGATCATGGAGCAAACACGATAAACCAGCTCAAACCACATCGAAAGCTGAATTGCATCCAAAAAAGATCATGCTGTCAGTTTGATTACAAAGGGATTACAAAGGTGTTGTGTTTTTTGAGCTGCTTCCAAGGAACCAAACGATCACTTCTGATGTTTACTGTCAACAATTAATAAAACTGGATGAAGCAATCAAAGAAAAACGGCCAGAATTGTCAAATCGGAAAGGTGTAGTTTTCCACCAAGATAATGCAAGGCCTCACACATCTTTGGCAACTCGTGGGAAACTATTGGAGCTTGGCTGGGAAGTGATGCCACATGCATTTATTTCGAAGTTTGCAGAATTCTTTGAATGGTAAAACTTTCGCAAATGACGATGACCTTCACTCGCACCTGGTTCAGTTTTTTGCTGATAAGAACCAGAAATTTTATGAGCGCGGAATCATGCAGCTGAAAGAAAGATGGCAAAAGGTCATTGAGCAAAATGGAAAATATATAATTGATTAAAAACTATTCTTTGTTTAAAAAAAAAGTGTTTCATTTTATACTACAAAACCGAAAGTACTTAGTTGCCAACCCAATATATTGGGACAAGACAATATACACTGCCTGAGAAATTAGAAGTAACAGGCCAGATATTACACTTATTTGAAAAAACAAAGAGGACTTACATAATAGACATACTTTGATCGCTTTTTAAGCAAACAGTGTATAAATGTTTGCTAAATAGTACGTATGTATGTAATGATTCTGTTGATACTTCCCACAATATACAGATATATTCATCTATACACACGCACGCATTGATGTAAATGTGTTTGGTAAGTAGCAGACCACAACATTCGGATTTTATTATGAACACAAGTACCTCGAATCCATAAATCTTGTTCGATTCGTTGATATCAGAAGCTCTCGTGTGCATTTTAAAATATAGTGCCACGGCGATCCATTGCATTGACGAAATATAATCCTAAATTTATAATTTTATTTTGTGTTATATTTGGAATGACGTGGACTCCGGTAATAAATACCAAATTAATTGCTTATTAAATTTTTATTTAGAAACGGCTCTTAGGGCAAACGTTATCGGGAGCTGCCGAGTTTAAACTGTTTACGAGCTATTTTTGTAACAATGCTGATTTAGAAGTACGGAAAATTTTTAAAGGAGTATTCATTTAATTTATTTATATGTAAATATATTCAGAAGTCAATAAAACTATAGAAATCACTACTAAATAATAAAAATAAAAAAGAATTATAATAATACCAGGTGTACCTGAAAGTCATTACCGGTTTTTCTAACAGATGTCGCTAGGCTTAAGTATACAATGTTATGATTTGACAAATTGACATTTTATTCTACTAATATCAAGTTTCGAAGCCGTACGTGTTATATTTTGCGGCAAACATTACTTTTCTTATTTAATCAAAAGAAAAAAGCCGCTGAAAGTCATCATTTGCTGGTAGAAACTTACGGTGAGCATGCTCTAATCGTAAAAACATGTGAGGCGTGGTTTCGACAATTCAAAAGTGGTGATTTTTGCAAGACGAAGAACGTTCTGGTAGACCGAGAAAGTTTGAAGATGCGAAATTGCAGGAGTTATTGGATGAAGACCTAATCCAAACTCAAAAACAATTGGCAGAAGCGTTAAATGTGGCCCAAAAAACGATTAGCGACTGGTTACGAGCAATAAGAAAAATCCGAAAAATGGGAAAATGAGTGCCACATCAATTGAATGACAGGCAAATGTAAAATCGAAAAATCGTCTGTGAAATGCTGCTCCTAAGGTATGATCAGAAATCCTTTCTGTATCGAGTAGTGATGGATGATGAAAAATGGATTTATTTAGAAAACTAAGTGCAAAATTTATGGTTATCACCTGGCGAAGCCGGCCCATCGGCTCCAAAACCAAATTGTTTTGGTCGCAAGACAATGCTCTGTGTTTAGTGGTGTATTATGAACTGTTTAACCTGGTGAAACTGTTAATACTAATTGCTACCGACAACAAATTATCAATTTGAACCATGCATTGATAGAAAAACGTCCAGAATGTGCCCGAAGAGACAGCAAATTAATTTTACAGCACGATGACGCGCCGTTTCACACAGCAAAACCGGTCAAAAAAGCGTTGAAAACATTTCGATGGGGGACATAATATAGCACTCGTCGTGCTCTCAAGACTTTGCTCCAACATGGTGCAATCTCGAACTTCATTGACCGTAACAGAGCGATCATTCTCATCGACGAAAAAATACGGTCCAATCACACCTCTGGCATGAAACCCACACCACAAAGTCACTTTTTATGGTTGTAATGGAGTTTATTGTAGTACATGTGGGTTTGTTGCTGTCCAGTAAGTAATATTTTGCTTATTGACAAATCCATTAAGCTAAAAATGATCTTCATCGCTGAAGACGATTTTTCGATAAAATTCAGGATTTTCTTCAAATTTTAGCTGAACCCAATCGGGGAAGGTTCGGCGCCTCAAATGATCAAGAGGCTTCAGTTCTTGAGTTAGTTTGGTCTTGTAAGGGTGTAAAGACAAGATCTTGACGCAAAATTCACCACAATATAGTTCGAGAGATTCCTAATTCCTGTGGAATTCCAGAATTGTGGTAGTAGTTTTTAATAAATTTCAAACGTTGCTCGTTCGTGAATTTCAACATAATAAAAATGTTAAGCTTGACTGACGTTTTGATGTTGACAGATCATGATAAAAGTTCAAGGGTGCGTTCATATTAAAATGCAAAATTGTTATGTCCCTATTGGAAGACCCTTTACTATTTGAATAAATTGCCTATTTGTATAGCATAAAAAGAGATTAAATCTGATAAGTTTCAATTTCCTGAAAGGAAATTTAACATTTCTAATTCCCATAGTGGTATCTATTATTCTAGTACACTAACAGATATAACAAAAATCAACAATTTTTACTCATTTTCAATAGTAAAATATATCTAAAACAGTATTTTTACAAATAATTACATTATTCTCAAAACAAATGAATAATTATTAATGCGTCAGTAATTACACCTACTTAATACTTATAGGAAATAAGATGGATGACCACATGAATTCAAGAAATTCCAACATTACTAGTAAATTATTCAAAACATCTTAAATATGTACAGAAGATTGCGGGGAATTCTTTATTTATTTTCATCTATTTAAAACAAAGTGAAATTCTCGAAATATTCGATATATCATATGGCAGCAATTGAAACAAACTGTCAAGTGTGTAATTAATAAAATTTATTTATACTTGTTTTAATAAGTATTCATTTGTTTAATTTAAAATTCCACATCGCTTAAACAAACTTTCCAATCATGTTTTAATTCCAACTGATGAATTAAACAAGATTCATTGCTGAAGAATCTCTTCGCATGTGTAAGTTATTCTGGTACGTGGTAGTGGATTCATCAATTAAATATTAGAATGTATATAGAGCGTGTGCCACTGGATCGTGTTTTGTTTTTTAATACTCTAACTGTTAGCATCCAGAACAGAATAGTAGAAAAAGTATGTACAGTCTGTTATGAAAGTTTTTCTATACCCTATGAATGTTGAAAATCATCAAATGTAAATGTCCAATTGTGATAGAGCATATTTATTTTCCATTTAGGAACATTTAAAAGCTAATAACAATACGAAATTTTTATTATTTAAAATAAGAAAAGTTGGTAGACATTCCGACACAGAATGATACAAAAATGCCCGTATGCAAAACAAGAAGAATTTCTAAAATTAAATACGAAACTGGGGAAATAGGTATTAACGCAGGAATTCGACGGGAAGATAGCAGCCCGACACTATTCAACCTTTTTTTATTCTGGATTCGGGGTCAATGCCCATATGTCTCAATGACTTAATGACGGTAAACTTACTGTAAAGACACACACGCAGAGAGAGAGAATAGGTTTGAAAAACAACAGCGATGTGAATTTCACATTTCGAGGCCTATCGAAAATAACAATAATGCACAAGAATTCGGCCAACGGATAGTAGGAAACTCACGCAGGAAGAATAAAGGAATGTCCTATTCTCTACAAACATCAAGTCCTTATTTTGCATGGCATAACCGATTTATTAGATCCTAAAGACGGTATTTATTATAATATTATAACTACTTTACTTTACTTTCATTCAATTGATAATCTAATAAAATATGATTTAAATCTGCATATCAAAACTACATTGACACTCTGGTGACATCTATCTTTAATATATGAGTTAGATATTGGCCATGACCAAGTTTCAATCTGATTTCAAATTACGCCATGGTTCAACACGTATTTGAGGATGAATATTGTATTGCATATTGTATCACTCTTTCAGCGTATATTTTCCATCGATCGTTACATTTTTGTTTTAAAAAGAATCTTTTCACAAATGCAATTAGTTCACAAAATCCAACTACTGGTTTATGCATTGCGTAATTGTTTAAGCTTTGTTTGACTAATTCACATACTTTTTCATCATTATACCAGGTGTACCCGAAAGTCATTATCGGTTTTTCTAACAGATGTCGCTAGGCATAAGTATGCAATGTTATGATTTGACACATATGTTATTTTATTCTACTGACTTCAAGCTTCAAAGCCATACATGTTATATTTTGCGAAAATAAGACAATCAGATTTATACCTATTCGAAAATGTCGAGTTTCGTGCCTGAAAAAGTGCCTTACTTTTCCTTATTTAATCAAAAGAAAAAAGCCACTGAAAATCATCGTTTGCTGGTAGAAACTTACGGTGAGCATGCTCCAATCATAAAAACGTGTGAGGCGTGGTTTCGACAATTCAAAAGTGGTGATTTCGATGTGCAAGAAAAAGAACGTTCTGGTAGACCGAAAAAGTTTGAAGATGCCATACTGCAGAATTTATTGGACGAAGACTCAACCCAAAAGATGGGCAAATGGGTACTACATCACTTGAATGACAGACAAATGGAAAATCGAAAACTCTCTGTGAAATGCTGCTTCAAAGGTATGATTGGAAGATATTTCTGCATCGAACAGTGACTGGTGATGAAAAATGGATTTATTTCGAAAACCCTAAGCGCAAAAAGTCATGGCTCTTTTGTACTGCGTGGAATCTTGCAAACTTCGCAAAACTCTAGCGGAAGCGGACACGATTACAACACGACAGTACTTGTGTCTAGAATTATGCAGTATTGTAAAGCTTCTAAGATTGCAATTACCTCAGCAGTAAAATCAAAAGCACTAGCTTCGAGACGAAAAGTTTCTCCGTATTATGGACAACCACAGCTATACTAGTTCTTAGAGCCATCGGTAAATATTAGGGCATCCAATAGTTGGTGTAAAATCAATGCTGAAAATGCAAATAATGAAATATAATTTTCATTTGTTTGTATGGGAATGTATATACGTTCATCAAAATTAGTTGTAATCCTGAAAGCCGCTACAAGCAACGGCGATTTTTTGTACCAGTACTTCGTTGTCAAATCTCGTCTCGATATCCAATATACGTTACTGATTATCGAAGTCAGATTTAGTATTTTGATTTTAAAAATGTATTCGGTAACCAAGTATTCCCTTCTTGGTTCTGTACTAGTAATGCATTTATCGGAGTGGATCTTATAGTGCCAATGCAGAACCGTAAAGCTTTATTTTGCATGACTTGTAATCTCCTGAGTTTGTTCATATTTGTGTTACCGTAAAGCGAACAAACGTAATCCAATAATGGTCTAATGTATGCTTTGCAAATGTTCGTTGAAATTGAAAAATCAGAACCCCATATCACTTTCGTAATCTTCATGACATTTGAGGCACTTTGATATTTTCCGTAACGCAAACTTTCACCATTCTTACAAAGCAAATGACGTGCAATTCAAATCCCGAAGATCAAATTAGATCACTCTTTATAATCGATTTGATAGTTTGATAATTCTAAAAGTTGGTGATTTTATAGGTGAAGAATGAGTTGTGTATGAGAATCAAAGGGCGAGCGTTCGGACAAAAATCGGTAACCCGCAGATTGTTTTCAAACGTTGTTGAGTGTGGTTGTATATATGCCGCGTAAACGAGTGACGCGTATTAGAAAATTTATACATAAATTTCTTACTTTGCAGTATAATGACAGTTATATTTGATGTATTGTATCCCTATAAAATCCCTCATTTGAATTAAAACTAATAATCTAAAATCCTGGATCTAATTTGACCAAAATTTCTTCAAAAAACATTGGTAACATTTGCCAAATATATTTTTTGGAGTAATTTTAAAGCCACTAGCAATAATTTAGTCAAAACGAAATTGATTTCAAAATTGTAACTTTTGATTTCCATGAATTATTATATTATACAGCATTTTAAGCGTGCATATAACTTTCAAGCCACGTTTAAAATCAATAATTTTTGGCACAGTTGTAATATTGCATGATGCCAAAATATTTTTTTTACAAAACCTTAGATCTGTCAGTGCAATAACTTTAAAAACGCTAACGTGTATATTATATGTTTGTTATAATATTAGGCGCTATTAAAATGCAGCAATAGAAGACGTTTTTACTTTTATTAATAGTAGTATTTTTTACACGCAAGTACATTCGATTCAAATGACTAAGAGTTCTCAAGTGTATTTAGAGAACGAAGAATAACAATGCGTCAAAATAGAGAACAATATTCGCGATTTAAACACTAAAGAATTTCGGGGATTTAGAGTTCTGTAAACTCATAAATTTTTACTGTTTTATATATTTCAAACGAAGAAATAAACTCCTTTAATAAGCGGGGAAAAGTTTGATTAACAGCAAAAACAACGAGAAAATATTTAAGCTAGAATTCGTCCTAACGTTGTCACACCACGGATTACTGGCAACGTTTTAAAACATGTTCAACTTTCATCTGTTATGAAATGATAATAAAAATAGTTTATATTGCTTTGAAATGGCTGTTAAATTATTTAAGAAAATGAAATTTAATGGCCCAAGATTGGAACAAACTTTCGCTTAAATTCAAAAAAGAGATGCCACATGAAGTTACTGTTGGAAAATTACTGTTGTAAATATGCAGGGATTACAAAAATTGTGGGCTGACTATACACAGACGGCTTCTGCGAAATAAAGTTAATGTAAACGTAAGTTATAAAGCGATTCCATAAAGAATTACACCTACCTAAAGACATTCACTGCATCATTTTCAATAAAAACTACTAAAAGAAAGTTTCTTGTACATAGCAAATTTTGTAATGCTAATAACAATGGATGTTTTTTTAAGCTGAATGAGAACTATCAATATCGATAACTATGGCTTGATAGCTGATAATGTCAAACTGTGTTGACATTTCTGTTCAGTAAAGTTTGGCAAGTTATCATGAATCGTTTAACGCTAGAACGACGCTTCCAAATTGTGGAAATTTACTTCGAAAAAAATAAATCTGTTCGCGAAGTTCATAGAGCACTTCGTCCATTTTACGGTCAACATAATCGGCTTAGTGAGCAAGCAATTCGTGCAGTTATTGATCGTTTAATCATTAATGTTACTCTTCTCGATTCAAAACCATCAACAAGGTAAAGAAATGTGCGTACGGAAGAGAATATTGCTGCTGTAGCGCGAAGTATTGAAGATAACGCCGAAATGTCGATTCGTCGTCGTTCTCAACTTATGTTAAAAGGAGATTCCGAATCGTTTTATACACCGGGAATCCCCTTTTAACCTCATTCAAGGTTTCGTTGTGATTGGGAAACTCAAATCTTACATAATGCCTTAATATACGGTTTCAAAAAACACTGCAGGGTATCGGGAGTATATCAGGTTGTTATATATGAAATGTCCGATTCTGTAAGGAATAAGAAAAAGTCTAAATTTAAAAAAATATAAATATTTATTCTGCAAAATAGCCTCCATTTACATCAATAGTTTGTTGCCAACGGCCTGGTAGCTGAAAATTCCCTTTGAAAAGAAAGCTAGATTTTGACGGCTCACATATTGCTCAAACAGTGCTATTACAGACTCCCGGTCAGGGAAGTCCCTATTTTTTAAGTGTTTATCTAAACTTCGGAAAAAATGAAAATCAGTTGGCGAAAGGTCAGGTGAATAAGGTGGGTGAGGGAGAATTTTGTAACCAACGAAAGTTTTTGGATTGTCTGTCGCGCAACATGAGGTCTTGCATTATCATGAAGAAGTATGGGTCCGTGTCTATTGACTAGTGAGGGCTGCAAGCGGCTCAATTTTCCATGCATAGTTTCCAGTTGGGCACAATAGGACGCTGCCGTGATGGTTTCACCAGGTTGCAAAAATGAATAGTGAATAATACCCTTACTGGTCCACCATACAGTCACCATAA
This sequence comes from Dermolepida albohirtum, assembly GCA_031893035.1. Taxonomy (NCBI): domain Eukaryota; kingdom Metazoa; phylum Arthropoda; class Insecta; order Coleoptera; family Scarabaeidae; genus Dermolepida; species Dermolepida albohirtum. The sequence goes on from JAVIWB010001739.1 coordinate 188,373, forward strand.
TCTTTCGCGGGTGAAGTGATGCTCGTGCATGCTGTCTTGGTGCTTCACCTCGATCTAACCATTGTCCTGACCGTCTCCGATTATCATAAAGTATCCACTTTTCGTCACATGTTACCACTCGATGAAGAAACGGTTCAACTTTCTGTCGATTCGATTAGCCAAAGAGGTAGTCACCTCTAATCGACGGAGCTTATTGGCTTCCGTTAATTTGTGCGGCACCCATCGATCGAGTTTCTTCACTTTGCCAATCGAAGAAAGGTGACGACTAATGGTGGCAATGGACACTTGAAATGTTTCTGCAAGGCTACGCACTGTTGTCGACGGATTACTTTCAACTTCTACACGCAGCTCGTCGTCATTAACGGTGCTACGCGCATATCCGCGAGGCTCATTTTCCAAATCAAAATTTCCCTCGCTGAATTTTTTAAACCATCGCCGTAATGTGCGTTCATTACACGTGGTTTCACCGAAGGTCTGATTAATTTCTCGCGTTGCTGCAGCTGCATTTAATCCCTTTTTAAATTGAAAGAGGTAACTTGCCCGAATATCTCTTGCCGACAGCATTTCCATAGGCGAGACAAGGACAGGTGTATTAATCTTTCCAAGAAATGGAACAGGTACACACTTCAAAATAAATACCCTTTTCTACAAATACAATAATAATTTTCACCAAAAACATACACGTCTTCACACAGGTGCGATTCAGTTCAGACTGAAGGAAAAAACGGACATTACATTTGTAACAACCTGATAGTTACTTCAAGCGTATTAATGATTCTGAGAATAAACAAAAGAATATGTGGAACATTATAAGAAAACATTCAAAACAGAACTTAAAACAGACCGAGGTATCAAACTTGGCGCTTAAAATTTAAATAACTATTTTACTAATCAGATACATGCTCAAACTGACTACAAAAATTTTAAAAAAAATATACGAAAAGCGTTAAAGTTGACCTATCGAATTCTTCCTATTTCCAGCCTGTGACTGACTGTGAGTTAATGAGAATATGAAATTTAAAAGCACAGAGGGTTATTAGAAAATTTCTACACAAATGTAAAAAAAAATTATTAGTTGTATTTTACAACCTCTGGTACGTATTATAAATACTTGTTCGTCGAAGGGGAAATTCCCTAACGAACTAAAACTCGAAAGTTATGCCAATTCGTAAGAATGGTAATATTGATGACCTCAGTAATTATCGGAATATACTACTGTGGGCAAAAAATAGTAAGACTTTGTTCATAATTTTTAAATTCTTAATTTATTCTTCCAAATCTATTTCGTCCCCGTCAAAGTAATCCCCCCTGGCCCCAATACACTTGTGCTAACGTTTCTTCCAATTCTCGAAACAGTTGTTAAAGTCAATTTCAGGAATAGCCTTCAATGCGCGTAGCGATTCACGTTTAATGTCTTCAATTGACTCAAAACGGTTTACCCGGAGCGGTCGTTTGAGTTTGCTGAATAGCCAGAAGTCACACAGAGCTAAATCAGGCGAATACGGTGATTGCGGCACGATATTGGTTGAAAATTTGACGAAAAACTCACGAAGAATTAATGCAGTATGCGAATAGCACTACGCAAACGACGCATAACACTCAAATAGTATTCTTTGTTGACAATTTGGCCGATCGGAAGGATTTCGGAGTGCACCACACTTCGATAATCGAAGAAAACTGTCAACATAACCTTGATTTTTGACTTGCTTTGACGTGTTTTTTTGGGCTTCGGCTCACCTTTGATACGATATTCGGCCTATTGATCGTCTGTTTCCGGGTCATAAGCGTATATCCAAGTCTCATCTCCAGTTATGATGCCTTTCATTTTGTCTTGATAGTCGGAAAGCATTGTTTCACAGACGTCAACGCGACGCGGTTTTTCGAAAAAATTGAGTGATTTTGGAACAAATCGTGCTTTCACTTTTCTTAGGCCCAAATGATCTTTCAAAATGGTTTTCACTGATGCTTCCGATATTCCAACGATGCCAGTAAGGTCTCTGACTGTTAATCGTCGATTCTCAAGCACCAATTCCTTGATTTTATTGAGGTGTTGATCATCAGTTGATGTTCATGGCCGTCCTGGACGTGGTTCGTCATCAACGCGTTCTCGACCCTCTTTGAATAATTTGTACCAATCAAAAACACTTCGCTCGCGACAAACAATTATCACCGAAGGCCTTTTGCAACATTCTGAACGTTTCGGCACCAGAAATTTGATTCCGTACACAAAATTTAATGGAACTTCTTTGTTGAATAATTTCACTCATTGTAAAAATCGCCGAATGCACTTTTTGTACTTCAGAAAGACAAGCGTATACTAAACACTAATGATTATTGTGATGTGACATTTGGCACAGATGTCACTGACAGTCATACCAACCTAGAAAAAAGAATTTTGACGAATGGGTTTTCGCGCGAAATTTAAATTAAAAAGTCACTATTTTTTGCCCATAGTAGTACAGAGGGTGCTTAAAAAATTCAACCGAGGTCGAGCAAAATCTGTGTAAGACATCGTTACATGTGACGAAAGTTGTATTTATTGTTACGAGCCAGAAAGCAAGCCTTCAAAGACGAGGAGAAACCTACGGAAGTGAGATGCGGACGAAGCTCTGACAAGAAAATAGTCGCTTCTTTTTCCGAACGCAAGAGGATCGTCGCATAGTCAATGCTGAATGGTGTACAACCATTTGTTTGGCAACTATGTTCCAAAAAGTTCGCGAGAAACGACCAAAAGGACGAATCATTCTGCATCAAGACAATGCACCATATTCCAACCAAATCTCTTTATTACACAACGCATTGTAAACATCAGTTTTTATCCGCTTTATGAACGGAATTGATGACTCATCCGTTTTATAGTACCCCCACCTGGCACTATGTGACTTCTTTTAATTCCCATACATAAAAGACAAAATGCGTGGATTGAAATTTAATATCTAGGAAGCAACTGTGGAGGCCTATGAAAATTTCGTATCTGAGGTGACTGAAGGACAATGGGCCCAATGTTTTGAAAACTTGTTATACCGAATGGTCTATGCACTTCTGTAGATCATAAAGACGAATATTTTGAAAAACAATAAAAAAGATTTGTTAAAATAATTGATTTTTTCTGTATCGTCATATTTACTAGATTGATATTTCTCCTTTTAATACGAGGGTAGCCATTTATATTTCGGGAACTGACAACACTGTTAGTGTTGGTTCCGATCTGATGATTGCATCGTGAAGTTTGTCATTTTTGACAATATATTTACCTTGACACTGTGTTATTATTCGGTCGCTATTTCTATTGCTGACAGTAACTTGAAAATTTTATGTCGAAAAAACGGAATTAACTCGCGAACATTTTCGTGCAATTATTTTTCATAACTTTCGGCGTAGATTATCTCCTATTCTTTATATGATGAAGCACCATCGAAAACTGCAGTATATCGTTGGTGTAATGAATTCAAACTTGGACGGCGTTCTTTGAACGATAAATATCGTGAAGGTCTTCCCACAAATGTTGTTGTGTCGGAAAACATTAATGCAGTGTCTGAATTGATAATGCAAGACCGTCATGTTACATACCGTGAGATCGAGGCATCTCTAGGTATTAGTAACACCAGCGTGCATAAGATCCTGCATGAACATTTAGCCGTTAAGAAGCTATGTTCACGTTAGCTAGCACATAATTTGACAACCACTCAATAAAGCACTCGCGTCGATTGGTGCCAAGAAATGCACCAAAAATACAGTGGCGATGCTTCAAAGAACATTTATAAAATCGTCACAGGTGATGAATCTTGGATCTATACGTATGAGCCCGATAGTAAACAGCAGTCGACTGTGTGGGTATTCCAATATGAGCTAAAACCAACAAGATTTGTTCGCGCTCGAAGCACATCAAAGTAATTGGTCGCCTGTTTTGTCGGAAAAACCGGTCACGCTGCAACCGTGTCTTTAGAGAGTTTTAGAACGGTCAATTCCGAATGGTACACAAATATTTGTTTGCCAAAAGATTTTGAAGAAATAAGGAAAACAAACCGTAAACGACAGATCATTTTCCACCATGACAATGCGAGCTCTCACAGGTCGGTGCAAACAATTGAATATTTGACCGGGCAAAACATTGAATTCATGAGCCATCTGCCGTACAGCCCTGATCTAGCACCCTGTGATTTCTTTTTGTTCCCACACGTGAAAAATAAACTTCGTGGTCAACGGTTTTCTACGCCGGAAGAGGCAGTTGAGGTATTCAAAACTCATATTTGGGAGATACCGCCTTCACAGTGGCAGCAATGCTTTTCGGATTGATTTAAACGAATGCAAAAGTGAATTGATTTTTAAGGACAATATTTTGAAAAGCAATAAAACTATTTTCGATAATAAAATTTTTTTTTTGTTTGCTATTCCCGAAATATAAACGGCTACCCTCGTATCTGAGCAAAAAGTTCGTTACGCGGGATGTATTTCGTTAAGTCAAGACAGAAACATACATACAAATGTTTATTATATGTAAATGTTCTTTAAAGAAATCGTAAAATCAAGGATTCTGTTAAATTTAACTTCTTTATATAAAAGTTCATTGTATTTCTATCAACGATGTTTTTAACATAACGATGAAAGAGGTACGGATGTAAATAAATAAAAAGAAAGTTTAGATAAGAAAGAATATTTTACTAAATAACAACCTCATTATTTTACCAAAAGAGAACGAGTTCTGAACTGAGTGGATTTTCAGTTGACAACGTCAGTAATTATTAATAATATTTTCCTGTAAAGCTAACTACAGATAGTCTTTAAAAAATTAGATAATAATCTTTTAAAACGCGCGTGACAAATCAACAGGTTGTCGTAACGAAAATAAGTCCGGTGCAACATACCGATCTATCTTCATTTATGGTAGATCAAATTGATCAAAACGAGTCACACATGCGTAAGACGGTATAATGAAAATAATCTGTCTATTTTAACGTATAAAATATGATTTATCCTCTCGATTACGCCCGGGAATTTCCCTATCTTGGGCATGACACTTTCATCCTACGTATCGTACCGAAATATTTAGATTTTTAGCTGTCTCCTTATCCCTATACATCAGTAACTGTCAAAGAATGAACCGGATCGTTTCCATCTTTATTCATTTCTTTTTATAATAGTTTTCTTTCTATTAACGCTTTACTGAATATTTGCTTTTACGCCTCAACAAACATTACGTCGTCCAGAGTTCGCGTCCACAAATAGCAACCTTTTAGGAATGGTCTATTACATGTAGACGCGTCTGCTTATTATATTCATCCCTGTCGCACGCGTGCGACTTAAGTATAGACGCCGAAAAAAGACAACATCGCGATGCATCTCCGTTAATCCTGAAAACACTCGCGAGATATAATATTTAGTGGTGGGGGAGGCGAGACCTTTCGGTAGTGGGGAAAATCTCTACATTGCCGGGAAATAGGTTAACGGGATCAGTTCTTTTGCTTCAGCCGTAACTGGTACGCATCACTCGCTGAGATTTTTGCAATTCCCTGTTTACTTTTTTGTCATCTTGACCTTACTTTTACTGTTACAGGTGACTTCTGGGAAACCCCAACACCAAACTGTTACAGACTCGGCGTACGCTCGTCCGACGAAGGCTACTCAACAAACTACTGTGGCCCCACCAAAACAAAATCTGGATTCTATGCTTGGAAACTTACAGGCCGACATGAGTCGCCAAGGAGTCAACACCAGTCAAAAAGGGTGTTGCAGTGCTTGCGAGAAACCCATTGTCGGTCAAGTCATCACCGCTTTAGGAAAAACATGGCACCCGGAACATTTCACTTGCGCTCACTGCACGCAAGAGCTGGGAACGCGTAATTTCTTCGAGCGTGATGGCAAACCCTACTGTGAACCCGACTATCATAATTTATTCAGCCCCAGATGTGCTTACTGTAACGGCCCGATTCTGGATGTACGTTCCGAGAAAGGTTCCGGAGCAAATCACACTTTTATCACCATTTAATTTTTTGCAGAAATGCGTGACCGCCTTGGAAAAGACATGGCACATGGAGCACTTCTTTTGCGCACAGTGCGGCAAACAGTTTGGAGAGGAGGGTTTCCATGAACGCGAAGGAAAACCCTACTGCAGAGACGACTACTTTGACATGTTTGCGCCAAAATGCGGTGCTTGCAATCGTGCTATTATGGAAAATTACATATCCGCATTGAACGCGCAATGGCATCCAGATTGTTTTGTCTGCAGGGTAATCATTTTCTCATTTTTTTCTTATTTTTTTTGCAGGTAACCGTCTCGAAAAGGTGCGACTTTGAAAAAATTCTTCTGGGATACAATTGAAAAAGGGAAAAATCGTGTGGGACCGTATTTTGTTTTAGATTATATTCCCAATTTCTAACAAGGAATTGTAATATAAACAACGAAATATCAAAATACAGTCACACTCAAAAAAAAATTCCAACTAAGTATGTAAAACATTACAAAAACAAGATTATTTATAAAATAACTTCATTACAGCCTATCAAAGCCTTGTTTTAGAAAATTCAAAGTTACAATTTAATCCATCATGCGGGGAGCTCTATAAAAAATTACCAAAATTTGATTTATGAAAAAAATAAACTTAAATAAACGTTAATATCCCTAGTAACAAAGATATTGATGTTTATTTAAGCCGATCTTTCGAATTTATATTTTTTTATTAATAATAACACATTATTAAATTTATTAAGCAAGATAGATTCATCAGAATGCTTCAAAAAACATTTAAATTTGTCTCCAATAGACGCAAACATTTTAATTAAAGAAATTTCAAAATTTTAATTCTAATCTACAGGTGTAAAATTAGAAAATTTTTCAAAAATTACGAAAATTTACAAAATTATTGACGGTATATTTTTCCGGTCTAATTTTGAGAATTGCATTTTGATTTAATACACCAAAAATAGTAAAAATCTTTTTAAAATGATAAAAATGTTTATAATTACGAATAGAATGAAGTAGAAATAGTAAGTTTTCGAAGAAAGCAAGGTAAAGTATTAATAATCTTTTAACAGGACTGCAAGTTACCAGTTCAGGGGAAGTCGTTTTACGCCATCGAAGGAAAACCCGTATGCCCCAAATGCATCGGCGCTGATGATGAAGAGGAGGAAGAAGAAGACTAAATGCATATGTACACACAAAAACAACGAAACACTTCTATCCTACTCTAATTGATAATGACCCCCTGTCCACAAATACACACAAATATTTATTTATATAAATACACGAATGTCCTTCTATTATAAGTCTGTTGTATAAAGATTTAATGTAAGAACTATGTAATATTTGTAATGTATATAAGAGGTAAAAAAATTTTAAAAAAATAGAGAGAGAAAAATAAAAAATAAGAGCAAAATAAAACAAAATAAAAACACAAAAAAAAAACAGGACAAAACAAATGGGACCAATGGGCAAACGCTACGGGTGTAGCGTTTCTTTTTTTTTTTCGGGGTACGTTGTCATACTCACGTAGGTACGGCGACGTGAGATCTACTTTTTCTAAAATAAGAATACGCTTTCTATTTATAAAATACTACCCGCCTACTTGAAAAAAAAATATATATATATATATGATTTCACGAATGACGTATCTGTTTTATTTAATGACCCCCGTTTCCTATGAATTGGATCTTGAACATGTGATATTATATGTAGAGTATGCAAACTTTGTTCCCTTTGTTTTGTCTACAAACTTGTGAATATACTTGAGTTCCATGTAAAAAAAAATTTATTTCAAATAAAATATTTTTTATTTCAATAAATATATTTTTTTTAAAACTTGGAAATGAAGATTGAAGTAATTTAGATGTGATATATGGGAATATCTGTATTTTAATATATTTAGAAATATTGTTGGATCATTTAAATGAAATGTCTAAAAAATAATACACTTGGAAACTTTTTTTTGCGATTTTCGAGTTTTTTTATGTCGCAAAAAAAACAAATAATCAACTTTTCAGTTTTTTATTTTAAGTTCAGTTGATTATTCGAAGCAAAAAAAGGAAAAAATAAAAAGAAACAAAATTATATTTTAAATATCACTATTGCTAACTGTCTCATCTTTATGGATATGATTATGCTGTTATCTTCAGGATTTTAACTCGTGTTTATTCATTCTATGTAGCTCTGTTTTGTATACAAATCACTTTATTAACCAATGGAGTAGTGACTAAATTTTCTCCTCCATTAATTGAAACTGGTTATTATAAAATATTTTTTTGTAATCGTCTCTTTGCTTATGATTTATTGGTTTCTTAATTTTACTCCTGTACTTTTACTGGAAAGAATTTTTAGCCATACCTATACCATATCTACACAGATAAAGTGATGGAATTGAATCTCATGTCCAGGGAAACTCGACTGCTATAGAATCTAAGTTGCAAAAGCTTCAAAAACAGGGCCAAGGTTACATTGAGGTTGAAAGAGAGCTACAATCCTTAAATCTTAGCTATGACTCTTTTATCTGCATTAAATTTTTATCAGATCTAATACTGATACTCCACTATGTGACTCAAACTCTCCGAGCATCTGTCTTTTTGGTCATATATCACTTACTTCATAATTTCTCCCACCTCTATAAGTTAATTCTGCTCTTTTAGTTTACAAACTTATTCCATCTTAATTCTGAGAAATGTGTTTCTGCTTGTTTCTGGAAAATTCTATTGAATTCATTCGATTCTGCCAAACTTTATTTTTGTATCACAAAATCCAAAGAATAAACAATGGAAAACAGTCTAGTAAGGCCAATTGTCTAAGTAAATTAAAAACTTTTGGAAACAAATTGGATGCATTCCTTAGTCTAACCGAAAAAATTATTTTAGAATTAGAAATAATAGTCTAGTACGTAGACTTCTGTGGTCGTGGTCCATACCATTTTCTTCTGGGCTTCCGGGCTGGAACCGCGTCGCTGTCTGTCGCACTGAAACTGGTTTCAGTGCGATAGGCAGTAGCAGTGTTGAGTCCTGAAGATGTACCGTACGAGTCGGTACGAAACGTCGGCAGTTATACCAGTGACGTGGTTCTAGCCCGGAAGCCCAGAAGATAGAAATAATAGTTTTTACCAAATTAAAATCTTCATTTCATATTAATTAGATTTACAATTTAAATTTCCCTCAAGTATCTCTCATTTTTTCTTATTTTTCTCTTCAAATTTTAATATGCGGACAAAGAATAAAACAACCAGCAAACTAGTTTGACTTAATATTGATACAGTGTTCAAGACATAACTGTGTGGTTGTTTAATAATTGTTTGCTAATCGTATTACTAGTTTCTTCGGAATCTGTTATCAGAGTCAGTAGATCCTAAAGAAACTGGCAATATGATCAACGAGCAATAATTATGTTGACGAATACAATGAAGGATGAAAAAATATCATTGGTGAAACTCTGTGTTATTGATTTAATGTAATACTAAATATGTATAACTGCAAACTAAGATCAACAGAAAAATCTTTATGCAACAGATTAATATAACATAAAAAGGTCAACTGCAATTTGAAAAGAACTCTGACATTTATTTAATTTCCTAACAAACGTTCGTTCTTAAACATATTTATAGTATGTATAATAAGAAGCGCCAGCTGATATTTCTACCGAAAAAGAAAAGGCAAACAGCAGAAACAGATATAATGTTATAAAGTACATCTCATGTTAATTCTCTAATATTTAATATGGCGTCTAGTCTCTATTATTTTTAAGCATAGTCTCACAGCAATTTCTCATACTTGCAACCAACATTTCTGCATAATTCTTGGTAATATATATCATCACATCATCCATATATCGCGAAATATTTGAGAAATTTTATATACAGATCTCTCACGAAGTTTCTGCGTCATAAAAACCCAAATATTTTCAATTGTATTCGCGTCTGGGACCTGTGAAAGCTCTATTGACGCAGTACGATTTGCAGCCTTCCACTCTCTACTACCACTCGTTTTGCGTTTACAAAGTTCCGAAACCTTACCTTCACAAAGTGTTTTACAGGGCGCTATATAATAAGTTCTATGTCTGTCCCAGAAAGATGATGTATATGTAACCACAACGTCAAACTATACTGCAAAAATTTTCTTGTCTCCAAATCACACGCGTCTGTCGATTTTTATTGGATAGCAACAGTTTAATAATTGTGCTTCAATAAGCGATATCGCATCCATTTGTTTGTAATTGTTAATAAACTAATATTTATGCTCTTCTTGATTAACTCGAATTATCCTTTGCGAAATTTTAATTCCGTTTTTTTTTCTTTAATAAACTAATATGTTCATCTTGCCGCGTTATTATAGTGCGGATTTTTTCTTGTCCTGGAAGATACTACACTTTATATTTGTTGATAGCGCTTTACCCATCGTCTGACGAAATTTTCAGGCTTGTTTAAGTACCTAGTTGCCATTCAATTGTCATTTTGGGACCTTTAGGGTGCTCACACAAAAGCACTGCTTCGAAACGTTTTTTTATACATTACACACTTTAACAGAAACTGTTATCTACGTCACATTCAACGGATAACTGAACTAAAACTAACTAAAGAGACGTATTAGAGATGTTTCTAACTACTTCTACCTACTTTCCCTTCACATTGACCTACGTTTCTTATTATACAGACTGTAAAAGTTCACCCAATATCAATAAATATTCAAGGGTATGTTTCAAATCAAACCGTACATAACAAACTTAGAATACCATTTAATAAAGATGTCATAAGAATAGATGCTATTGATGATAAACATCGTACTATTAAAGACAACAATTAATTATCTTATTCATAAAAGTCTAATTCATCTCTGGTAAATTACGAAGATGCAAAATGTATGGCTCATACTAGTTACCATATTTCGTCTAGGAATGGTGCTGTATTCAAGGCACCATCCTTAGATATCAATTACTTAATACCTACATATTGTAGATTATGAATGTGGAATTAAATTTTAAAAAAAATGAAAGCTATACTGGGTGTTCCATGATGTGATTGCCACAGCTTAAGAATGTGTTACCGAAGCAATTTCAAGTTAAAAATATCTAATGAGCATATGCCCAAAACTCCATTGGAACTAAGCTACAAGCATTTGAAGTTTTAGATAACCTACTAATGCATTATGCACCGTTTTCAAGATGGATTCTCGGTGAATGTTTGGTGTGGTATTATTGACGACCGCCTTATTGGCCCGTTTATAAATTGAACGTCTCACAGCAATTCGTCGTTAACTTTCCTGGAAAACGACCTTATAACATTAGTGGATAACATTCTTCCTAATGAAAGATGACGAATTTGAATATTGCATAATGGTACACCTTCGCAGTTTGTCAGACAAGTAACAGATTTTCTTCAAAAGATTGGTGGAGGTTCAGTAGTTGCTTGGCCGTCAAAGTCACCAGATCTAAATCCCCCAAGATTGCTTTTTATGGGGAGGACTGAAAAATTTGATTTATGCAGAATAACTTATTGTTAAAATTATAGATGTTACAGAAGCTGTTCGTGCTGGTCCTGAGACTGGTAGCAAAGCTATTTCTTAAATTATAAGATTCGCTAGACTATGTATACAGCAAGTGGGTGGACATTTTGAACAACTAATTCAATAAAACTTCTTTTTAAATGATTTTCATTGAGATTTTCTTTGCAGCAGTATATAATACCTGCATTACTAGGGTTATCTAAAATTACAAATGATTGTAGCTCGGTTACGGTTTGTTTGCGTTCATTAAACATTTTTAACTTGAAAATGCTTAGGTAGCATTCCTAAACTATGGCAATCGTGTCATGGGATACACAGCATATATACATATATTAACCCTTTTCACTCCAGCCTAGTAACTCATGGAGGATACCAATAACTCCAGCACTATATTAGTTACAAGTACATACCTGTGATGTAAAGAAAAATGGAGTCGTTGCAATAAAATAAAACATTTATTTCTTAGCTATTTTATTAAGAAACATATTCTCAGCAATACAACCGTGTCGCCGTAGCAGCGACAATGGATTTATTGTTAGCATTTTAATGTCGCCAATACGGCGACAACGGAGTGCAAAGGGTTAATAAACAGTCGTTATTACAGGTTCTACTTGCAATAAAATGCAATAATAACCAAACACCATTGTATTTTAAATTTTAATTCGATTTTTACAAACACGTCTCTTATTAATTACTGACGATGTCAGCATCACCTAGAGAAACGTTATAATTGAATGTATATTTAATATATTGTCAGATAAAACATTGATAAAATATTAATGTACAAATTTATTTTTCAGGATTGCAGACAGCCATTTATTGGCGGTTCTTTCTTCGATCACGAAGGCCAGCCTTACTGCGAAACCCACTACCATTCGAAACGGGGTTCCCTCTGCGCCGGTTGTCACAAGCCGATCACGGGACGCTGTATCACCGCCATGTTTAGAAAATTCCATCCAGAGCATTTCGTTTGCGCTTTCTGTCTGAAGCAACTGAATAAGGGTACTTTCAAGGAACAAAACGAGAAACCTTATTGTCACACTTGCTTCGACAAACTGTTCGGTTAACAAAATTTAACGCGTGTACTTCTCGCGAAGCACTAGATTCTTAGATATTTCGATGTCTTGCAACAATTTCGTTGGTTTATGTGCATAATCCAATCATAAATTTCTATAAAATTTAGGCCGGCCCAACAAAAGAAATACTATAATAATATAGATATATTTAAAAACGTTATATGTAGATCTATTTTTGATAACATCTCTTTTTCTGCATCAAGCTTTACATGTATTATTTTATTAATTATTTTATAAACATTTTATTTTGTTTCAGTAAATGGTAATACGTATATTTTATAAATTACTGTTACAAATTTCAATATTATCACCTTTAATTCTCTCAGGCTTTTATTGCTTTACAGAATTTTTATTAAGGGATGTGGGTAATTTTAATAACGTAAGTGCATATGTGTCATATTGTCTAATTATATTTTAAACTAAAGCACTTGTTGAGGAGCATACTTTCAATAATTTTTAATATCGTTTTAATATATATTTTTGAATAGTGTATATGTATTTTATGTCAATACAAGATGCCAAACTAAAATTAGAATATAGACAAAGATTGTGTGCGAGTATATAAATTGAATATAAAAACCAAATAAACAAATTATACAGCTTCGTGTGGTGTTTTATTTTTGGAGTGATCATGTTTTGTCCTTTATCCTTTTTATTAGATTATAAATGAATACTTGTAGTTAATATATGTGTATAAAATGGTTTAACATTCAATGCAGAGTTGCAACACACCAAACGTTCTAGATCCGATGGTGCAAAACAAATCATTCCCCAGTTTTAATGGTACTATACTTTTTTTTACTTTTCTCCCCTGGCTCTTTGTTCCTGCCTGCCTCAAATCCTTCTTGATTTGCTTCATTCACTAATTTTAAATCGATATTGCTCTCATTTTTTACCTGATTTCCATCGTAACATTTAAAACATTCCAGCCAACGTAAACTTTTAGTGGACTCGATACTTTTCTTTCGACGACTATCAAATCTTCATTTTATTTTGTGGTCATTATTTCAATAATGCACATCATTTGTAGGTCTTGCAATAGTTTTATAAATTTGTAATTTACTTTATTTAATCAGTGGTTTACTATCTAAAGATTTTTGTTTGTCTGAAGGCCCCATTCACTGCCAATACATTTTTCTTTCTACCCGTTGCTCATATTTGATTGTATGATTCCTAGAAAACATATCTTTCAACCTGTTTAAATTCATATCTTACTTTAATTTTTCTATTTACCAAATAGCATTGATTTTTTTCATTCATTTATTTTTAAACCACTCTTCTCCTTCTCTTACTATTTATTAGGAATAATTCAGAAAAATGTAATTTTACTTGGTGGCAGAAGTTTGTTGAGAGGTATAGAGAATACAATTACATTGAGGTTAAGTATAGATGATATATTAAATATATCATCTATAAATAAATATTAAATTAAACTAAGAAACAATAGTGTTTAATTGAAACTGAAAGAGAATTAACGCAACTTCTTCCAGCATTATGTTTCTGTGTTTTGCCATTGGGTCTTTCTCTTTTGAAATAAAAAACCAAAATGCTTTAATAGATTATATTTTACCAAAAACCAAATTACAATTTCTGTATGAGGATAGTTCAATGCATCGAGGTACCTATATACCCCCTAATAATGTGTTCAGCAACAACTGAGCAGAGGTGGTCTTGATCTCTTGAAATACAATAACTCCACTCCTTGATAAAATTATTGCCGGTCAATGCTATACACACATATATATATATATACATGCTGGTTTACGTAATTGAGCATGTATAGTATATATAAGAGGAAATGATAAATAAATGTAAATATAATTTTTTTTTCTTTTTTTGAAAAGAAAATCCTTAAATTTATATATATCGTTAATATTAGTCTTAACAATATCGTCAGCATAAGTAATTGTCATCCTTTTATCATAGGATTTCTGTTATAACATGTTCTAAGACTAGGTTGAACAAGGTTGTTGACAAAAAAATCCACCTGTCTTATACCTTTATTAACTACGAAGGTTTTACTTCTTCCCATTTGTATTAATACACCACTAATTGTCTCATTGCCATTCTGATTAATCTTCTTACATTGCTACATATCATTAGTTCTTCCAATGCTAACCTAAGTTTTTTTCCTTTACTAAAGTCGAAAGCTTATTGAAAATCTACATGAATCAGTTTTGTATCTATTCAGAAATCAATTTAAATGCATGGATGGCATCTATTATTTATCTCTCTGGTTTAATTTCACATTGGTATTGTCCTATGTAGTTAATATTTATATCACAATTGTATTATATCTTGGTTTACGTTTCCTAATTTTTTTAGATTAGCTTCAGTCTTAAATTTGTTTTCTATTTCACTAAATTATAACCATATTTCAATTTTGAAAATATTATTGTTTTTCAAATAAACGATAGTAAATATTAACGTTAGTAAGTCTAGGCAAAATTATATTTAGAGGATTTTTATTCACATATTGGATGCGATCATATACTTACATATATACATAGGTATTTTATACACATATGTTTTAATATAAAGTAGAAGTACCAATTAAAACTGAGGTAAATGTTGTCATTTAAAATCATTATTCTAAACACCATGGAACTAAATCTTAAAAAATTGGCCCTTTAATAATTTTAAATAATTAGTATTTAAAATATGTTAATCTAAATCTGAATCGTATTCTTCTTCTGTATAATTTTCTTTTTTTGCTGGCAAAAGGCTCAAGTTTATAGGTTTCTTATTTAGATCTGTAGAATCTTCAATGTTTATAGAAAATGATTTATTATCAGAAACTTTGGGATGAATTTCACTAACACCAATTTTCATGCTTTTATCTTGTTTGTTATTAATATCACATAACTGCAACCATTCCAAAGAGCATTGATTAATGTCCTTTTCTGTGGCTGCTATGGCATCGAGTAATGTTTTATGAAGCTTTAAAAGTTTTTCACGTTTATCTTCGATATTCGCCATTTTCTTATAATCTTTATAAGGGAATTAATAGAATTTTATGAAAAGAAAATCACGTTCATATCTTTCTGTCGATTTCAGTGTTTTTAATAATGAATGTGTTTGTATCTAATTTCGCAATGAATGAGTGAACACATAAAACCATAGATAATCATAAAACACAGATCTGGCATCACGTTTCAATCTGTCAAAGTTTGATCAGAAGCCGGTTTGGTTAAAGCTTCTAGTTTACAGATTTTCATTTCTTCTAGACAGATCTGATTGTTAAATATATTGTAATCATGGTTGTAAGAAAGTACGACGAAGAACTTAAATTTTTAGAGAAAATAAATACTAATTGTTGGAGAATTAAAAAAGGGTTCCAACCTAACATGAATGTAGAAGGTGTGTTTTACGTAAATAATGCATTAGAAAGATTAATGTTAGATGAATTAAGGAATGCCTGTAGACCAGGAATGGTTGGTGGATTTTTACCTGGCGTGAAACAAATTGCCAATGTAGCAGCTTTGCCAGGAATAGTTGGTCGATCTGTCGGTTTACCAGATGTTCATTCTGGTTACGGATTTGCGATAGGCAACATGGCAGCATTTGATATAGATGATCCAAATTCAGTAGTGTCACCAGGTTTATTACAGTGAAACTTTAAATGCAACCATAACCAAATATTCGTTTTACAGGTGGTGTAGGCTTTGATATTAACTGTGGCATTAGATTATTAAGAACTAATTTATTTGAAAGTGATGTACTACCAGTTAAAGAACAATTAGCTCAAAGTCTTTTTGATCATATTCCTGTAGGAGTTGGATCAAAAGGTATTATTCCAATGAATGCCAAAGATTTAGAAGAAGCTTTGGAAATGGGTATGGATTGGTCTTTAAGAGAAGGATATGTTTGGGCAGAAGATAAAGAACATTGTGAAGAATATGGTAGGATGTTAAATGCTGATCCTGGTAAAGTTAGCTTACGTGCCAAAAAACGTGGCCTTCCACAGGTAATAGCATATATTAATTATTGTTTTGTTATATTAACAATAGAGATAAATGTAAAAGAAAACTATGTTCTTAATAAGGTACTTTTTCTAATTAAATCTATTCACAAACATGTAAAGTTAATATTTTAAGATTATACTTTTTTTTGTACTAATCTGACTCGTAGACTTCTGCGGTCATCATCCATACTTTCTTCATCTTGGCTTTCAGAACATATTCAGGGCTTAACTGTTAGTGCTTATTGCACTGAGACTGTCTCGGTGCAAACTCAGTGGTAATGAAACGTTGGAACCAGAATTATCGAAGATTCGGATCCGTCCGGAAGCCAAGATGAAGAAATCTTCTTTTGTAATATTAATTTAATTTATATTGCAGATTTTCTTTACTTTTTCTTGTAACCAATAATATTACATTCTTTTATAGTTAGGAACATTAGGTGCTGGTAATCATTATGCGGAAATTCAAGTTGTTGATGAAATTTATGATAAATCAGCCGCATGCAAGATGGGAATTGAAGAACGAGGGCAAGTATGCGTAATGGTTCATTCCGGCAGTAGAGGTTTCGGTCATCAAGTAGCTACAGATGCTCTAGTTCAAATGGAAAAGGCCATGAAACGCGATAATATTGAAACGAACGATAGACAACTAGCTTGTGCTAGGATTAAGTCGGTCGAAGGACAGGATTACCTTAAGTCCATGGCCGCTGCCGCCAATTTCGCGTGGGTGAATAGAAGTTCTATGACATTCTTAACTAGACAAGTAAGAGAATGCAAAAATATATTACGCATTGTACAAATTTTCTTATTTTATAGGCATTTGCTAAGCAATTTCATACAACTCCAGACGATCTAGATATGCATGTAATATACGATGTTTCACACAACATAGCGAAAACAGAAGAACATATTGTTGATGGACAAAGGAAAACATTATTGGTCCATAGAAAAGGTTCAACTAGAGCGTTTCCGCCACACCATCCCCTCATTCCTGTAGATTATCAACTGACTGGGCAACCGGTGTTAATTGGAGGAACTATGGGAACGTGTAGTTATGTATTGACTGGTACGGAACAAGGAATGCAGGAAACGTTTGGATCGACGTGTCATGGAGCCGTAAATATAAAATAATTAACTTTCGTGTTCATAAATACATTAAAAAGTGTACCGGAGTGTCTTTACCGGTTGTTCTAACAGATGTCGCTAGGCTTAAGAATGCAATGCTATGATTTTAAACATATGTCATTTTATTCTACTGACATCAAACTTCAAAGCCATACATGTTATATTTTGCGAAAGTAACACTGTCATAGATTCATACTTTTTGAAAATGTCGAGTTTCGTGCCTGAAAAAGTACGTTATTATTCTTATGTAATCAAAAGAAAAAAGCCGCTGAAAGTTATCGTTTGTTGGTAGAAACTTATGGTGAGCATGCTCCAACCATAAAAACATGTGAGGCGTGGTTTCGATAATTTAAAAGTAGTGATTTGAATGTGCAAGACGAAGAACGTTCTGGTAGACCGAAAAAGTTTGAAGATGCGAAACTGCAGGAGTTGTTGGATGAAGACCCAATCCAAACTCAAAAACAATTAGCAGAAACGTTAAGCGTTATAAGAAATGGGAAAAATCCAAAAGATGCCACAGCACTTGAATGATAGGCAAATGGAAAATCGAAAAATTGTCTATGAAATGCTGCTTCAAAGGTATAATCGTAGGTCATTTCTGCATTTAATAGTGACGGGTGATAAAAAATGGATCTATTTTAAAAACCGTAAGCGCAAAAAATCATGGTTATCACCTGGCAAAGTCGGCCCCATCGACTCCAAGGCCAAATCGTTTTGGTCGCAAGACTGCTCTGTGTTTGGTGGGACCAGAGTGGCGTGGTGTATTATGAACTGTTGAAACTTGGTGAAACAGTTAATACTGATCGCTACCGGCAACAAAGTATCAATTTGAACCATGCATTGATAGAAAAACGTCCAGAATGTGCCCGAAGACACAGTAAAGTGATTTTACAGCACGATAATGCGCCGTCTCATATAACAAAACCAGTCAAGGAAGCGTTGAAAGCAGTTGAATGGGACATAATATCGCATCCGCCTCTTGAAAATTATATAGCTTTCTTTTACTAAAAAACCGGTAATGACTTTTCGGTACACCTGGTAAATCAAAGTTTAAGCTATTTGTTTAAGTCCATTTCATTTTACTTAAAGAACTTACTGCTTAAATGCTTTTTAATGCTTGTATTATGTAGTTGGTCCATTAGCAAGCTAATATGTCACATTTAAAACATAAAATTTGCTCCATTGGTGATTGTTTTTGTTGGTATGGTGAGACTATATTGACATTTAAAAATGTTAGTAAAAAAGTAAAATTTTCTCTTTAAGTCGGTTTTCTGATTTATGTTGAATAAAGTGTAATAATAGAATAACTTAAAGTCATAAAGCACTTATCACTAACCTCTAAATAGCTGTAACATCACCAATTGTGCTCTTTTATTTTCCGTGATTCACTTCTTGTTCTTGTATTAATTGATTGCTCTAATTTTTCACCTTCAAAGTCTATCTGTATGTTTTCAATTAGTCTTGGAGATGGATTCTTCTATAATAGTCGCGCCAATGGTATTTCATAAACCGATGCTACCGATTCTAAACTCGAAATTTCTTGTTATTAAAAATATCTCAAAATTGTAAAAACAGTTTATACTTTGAATAATTAATTCTGCAATTATTTTCAGGGCCGAGCTTTATCTAGAGCAAAGTCACGTAGGAACTTGGACTACACTGATGTACTGAACAAGCTGGAACAAATGGGAATATCAATTCGGGTAGCCTCACCCAAGTTAGTAATGGAGGAAGCTCCTGAATCTTACAAGAACGTTACTGATGTAGTGAATACGTGCCATGCTGCTGGTATCAGCAAAAAAGCCATCAAATTAAGACCTATTGCTGTTATTAAAGGATAAGATTCTATATATCGTATTTTTTGTTTGTAACAACTTTTTTTTTACTGAAAACTATTTATATTATTATATAAGTCATCACGTTTAATGCAATTAATTTACTTATTTTTTGAAATAAAAGTAACAAATATCATTAAAAATCTTCATTGTGTTTGTTTTTTTGTTATCTACATATAATCGTGTACACCAAATAGCAGTAATCTTAAACTTGCTGAAATATTAATTTATATGTTAAATAAAAGAAATTCAAGTTTATTGAACTTTGTATTCAACATGTTACATAACTATAACAATGAGTAAATAGGTTTCTTAATACCAAAGAGAAAATAAAACTGTATTCTAGGACAAACAAAATAATTGTGCATTACAATAGCAGTCATGCCAAAACACTAACCAAATGTTATTTTTACTTAGTTAACCGGATCGCAACACTTATTATTTTGTTGCTTGACCATTATTGTTTATCACCTCTTGATACCTGTGGGGCAACGAGTTCACCACTTGCCTACATGTCTGCTAAAATTGATTGCCATTCGACTTGGCATATTCTCCACAGATCGTTAATATTTTGCGGCTTAGCAGCAGATACATTCTTTTTCAAGTCCACCCATAAATTTTCAATGGGTTTAAGTTTGACGATAGTAAAGGTTATTGCTTCAAAACCATATTTTAGCTTTACGAGGAACATGATTCTTTTTCAACCCCACCCATAAATTTTCAATGGGGTTTTAGTTTGACGATTGTGAACGTTATTATCTCAAAACCATGTTTTAGCTTTACGAGAAACATGCTTCGGATTATTATTCTGCATATACAACCACCTTAATGGCATTTCTTCCTGTGCATATGGTAAAAGCAAAGTCTGTAATATGTTGACATAGATTGTAATAATTTTTGCAGAACATGAGAGCGTATTTATAAACTTGTAGCTTTTGTCTCTTTTAATTAGATCGCGTATAATTGCTCTTTTTTCCAACGAACGGTACATGCTCGGTACATATTACAACAAAATGTATGATTGAAAAATTGTTGAGTTATTCTGCAGGACAGAACTTTATATTTCTGCGCTTAGAACCGACAGCTATGTTACTGCTATTTTAATGCATAGGCAAATAACAACGCATGACTAGAAAACTCAGTAATTCACCCTCATATTCGCTACTTTTTCGGAAACCATATACATATATTCAGAAATTTTAAATAATTTCAATATAGCTGCATCAGAATTGTCCGTTGTAAATGTTATTTATAAGTATTAGTTTAGGACGGCTGTTTTCGTGCACATGACTGTATATATTGTAAGTATGAAAATGAAAAACTGAAGACAATTTATTTTCCTGTGTTTAATTATAATTTAAAAATATTCAATTCCGCAAAATCATTTTCTAATCTTACATCTTTATATTTTCATTGTGTTCTAAAATCTAATTCTTATGAGACTAAATCGTGTCTGAATTAGTTTCACAAGTTATTTAACTTAAATGGCATTTAAAACTTAACTCATTGGTATTTAAGATTTAAAACTGTGTTTAGTTAGGACATACCGTTAAGTTAAAGAAAGTATAGACAACGTCCCATTTTTCAATGAAGTTTGTAAATATAATATTGCTAAAATAATTGTGATGCTATTTAGTAACTATTATCAAATTTCAATACTGCTTAGTTGTAATTTTAAACCTAGAGAATTTTAATTTCCAAAAACACTGATAAAAGTTTAGCCACCCTGTCACAAATTACGATTGATTAATTTAAATTTTTTCTTCGAATGCGATTTACTGCATTTGATTTTAAGAATATATTATATCAAGTAATTGTTTAAATTTTGTGATATACTTACATTATTATGTAGATAGTATTATAAGAATAAATTTTTTAAAATTTAAAATAATTTACAAAAAGTGAAAAATTTGCCGCGGTATTCATTTGTTATTATACAAAGCTTGACTAGATTTATTTTTAATCTCTAATCCAACAAATGTTTATGCCGAAAGTTTCTGGCAGAAGTTTTGCTACTTTATTAGAGAGGGCGCGAAGCTAACATAATTTTAAAAAATTTTCATGTTAGAATATGCTGAATAATAATTTAAATATGACACCAATATTTACCTTAATACGTAATAAAGTTAATATTATATTACAATTCATCAGACGTCCAGATATTTTGTATTAAAGGTCTTTAATCATATTATTGACCCTGATGGGTTTTACGTCAATACAAAATATGAGTAGTAATACAGATCACTTCACATTTGATACCTAGAAAGCTCTTTCAAGTTATAATAAACTCCTTTCGAAAAATTAAAGCTAATCCCAAGCTATGTATCCCTAGATTACGAGAAGAAGTTGAGACAAGTATTAAGCACAGCATATCAAGTGATACTGTACGTCGAGTACTACATAGAAGTGATCATGGTCAAGTTAGTCTACACAAACCCTGGATTTTTAAGCGAAAATCGTTTAGAATTTGCACAAAAATGCGTAAATTATCCCATAGAATTTTGGGAAAACATAATATTCTGGGACGGTTTAAAATAAATTTATTTGACTCAGATGGCAGGTAGATAGTATGGAGAAAGCCTCAAATATAATTGCATGTGAAACATTACACATACAATCAAACATGGAAGTGGTTCAGTTCCCTTTTGGGGTTGTGTGGCGGCTAATGGTACAGGAAATTTTGAATCTGTTGATGGGACTTTGGATAAAATGAAATACCTTGAGTTATGAAAAATTTTGCTATAAAACTTTGTATGCCTGAGGTTTCTTACTTCCAGTAAGACAATGAGCCAAAGCATACCTCACATATAGTTAAACAATGTTTATTGTACAATATGCCAAAATTACTACACGGTACACTTCAATCACGAAATCTAAATCTTATTGAGCCCCTGTGGGCAGAAGTAAAGATACGAATGGGAAAGGTACAACCTAGCAACAAAACGGAACGAAAAACGAAATAATCAAAGTTTAGGAAAGTATTCCAGAAACAGTGCCACGAAAACTTGTGCAATTAATGTCACGACTACAAACCATTATAGTTGTTAAAGGAGGCAATACAAGATACTAAATTTTAAAAAATGTTTACTGTATCCTTACTTACTTTACTTTTTTTTATTACAGAAGTATTGGCATTATTACATTTAATTTAGTTTTCTTAAAATTATAAACTTGAATTTCTGTATACATTGAAATATTATGTTTTCATATTAAATAAAGATTTCTTAAAAATAATATATATTGTTCTAGTTTCTTATTGCTTTACGCTCAATTTTGTGAGTAAATGTATATAAAAGTAGGAGCAGCTGTTGTCTGAGTCAGTTTTGTTTTAATTTAGATATATTGTCTTTTTTTATTTGTACCTTTTCTGACAATGGAATAGTTTTAAAATTATTTTTGAGAGTATAGTTTATAGTATTTTCAGTTATTTTTCCCTTGAAACAGATAAGGTTGTGGTAACATTAAGCATGTGAAACTAAATAAACATTTGGTGGCTTTTAGTCTGATTTTAATGTTAGATATGTAAAGCCTGTCTTTATGTTAACTTACGAGTGAGAAAAACCATTATCCGCAAAGATGTTTTAATTTATTGTAATGCATTTGTCATTTTTAGTTCTTTTTTATGTCTTCACTTTGAATGCCATTGTTTGTTATTTAAATTATTTTGATGATTTGTTTTGTTCATGTTCTCTTGCAAATTTATTATTGTTCCTTAATTGTGATTAGATATTTGAGCTTCGGTTTTTCTTGATTTATTATTAATTTGTACCCCTATTTTTTCTAAATCATTTGTTAATTCTGTTGCCATTATTATAGTTAGTTTTATAATATGGGATATTAGTTTTTCTATGTACTCTACGCATTTTTCAGTTAGATTTGTTATTGGAAAATTTTAGTAAGCTATAGGAGGAGTCTCCATTAAAGCAAAATAAAATTGCACAATATGAGTATATTCTATATTTACTATATATATATACTTTAATATTATTATACTGATAGTGATCACATATAAAATTATAACTTAACTTATTCATATAAAATATATACAAATAAACTTCAACATTATTAATATAAATACATTTAAGAAATAAAACAAAGAAGTCATATGGCCGTGTGTTCTCGACATCAATGAACTTTCTTGATGATGCGGAATGCCTTACCCATCGAAATTAATACGTAATAGTGCAAAGCGACTGACTAGGATTTCATATACTTCACGAATATATTTAACAAACACTTTTAAATTTGATTCTGTTTATAATTGTACGGTATGTTTGAAGGCCACTTTAGTACTAGCTAGGAATTAATTTTTTTATGAAGCTTACATCAATATGCAGTTCTCTGGTTTACACTTATCATCTCATTAGTGCTGCAAAAATATATATATTTATATACATAACTTTCAATGTTATAGTTCACATGCTGAAGTAAACCAGAAACAAATTTTTTAAAATTGTATAAATACCTTTTTCCATACTTGATATGTATAAATAAAAGTGCTATGCCAAGTAACAAGCAAATACATCCAACCACAATATAAGCTATTCCCAAGAAGGGATTTTTTCCTCCCAACAAAGATGTTGTACTCAAAATCATACGCTTTGTTCCATTAAAGGCACTTACGTCATACACTACAAGGATAACAAAAATAAACAGTAACATACACATGATTTGTCAACATTACTATAATGCACTTCCAATATATATTCTCCAGCAGGCAGCCCATTAGCATAACCTGGTTCACTGTGATCAATGCGCCTGTATAATTTCCTAAAGGTAGGTAAAGCAGCTGTACGCATCCAAACAATTAAGTCTTCATTTTGGAAGCCATTATTTTCAGGATTTCCTGGATCTAATTCGTAAACAGCCTGACGCCAAGCTCTTGGTCTACTGAAATTGGCAAATGCTCTTTTTAAATCTCCATCTGGATTTCTAAACTTTATATTTCTGTCGGACTCCCAAGCAATACCGGTTCGCAGCAGAGTTATATTTTTTATGATCTTTTCAGATGCCTTCACATGAAATAAAGACAATCTATCTAAAATTATTGGAAATATTAAAACAAAAATAAATTTTAGTACCAATATAATAGTAAAAAAAATATTTACCACTGAATAATGAATTTGCAATAGCACCACAAGGTGCAATAGGTTCAGTATCATTAAAGGCAAAAGGTTGACAATCCGATGATGGATTTGTACTTAATCTTCCTAATAGTTGATTATCATCTCTAGATTTTACATATCTACGATGATTTTGGTAAAAATTGGTTAAACCATAATACATGTACACTTTACCCTTTAAACAAAATAAATGTATATAACATAAAAACTTAAATATTGTAAGTATGAATACCTACCAGAAAATCTGCATCTAAAGTAAAACTTATGTTGCAAAAACAATCAGCCATTGAATCATTAGTTATAATAGAGATACAAGTTTCATCTGTTTCTTTACTTACACCATTTTCTATATAGGTTTTATTGCATAATGTATAATCAATTATTTTTTCTTTAACTTCATCAGAAAAATATAATAAAGCTATTCCAACTGGAATAAATGCTACACCAATAACAAAAAATGTAGGTAGAACAGTACCAGCCGTTAAAATTGGTTGCCAAGCAGGCAATCTTTGTTGCTTGAATGCGCTATCTAAAAAAGAATAATGTTAACTTGAGTATTTTATTTAAGTCTAAACGAACAATAATGCCCCATTTTCAAAATATAATCCAAATTAAATGAGAACTAGTTACATAAAAGTGCAGCATATACTGCATTCGATAAGAGACTGACAGGTGTATGAGAATATATAAGAAATGAATGAAGTAATTATTAAAACATATGCAAAGTTTCCTATTGCACCGCATTGTTTTTATTAAATATTTATGCGATTTCGAAATTAAGTAGCTTATGTTTATCAAAATCAATAAAAGGTGCAGCTTGTTAGGGGATTGGTTTCATTAAATAATTCATTGTGTATTCTTACCTGATGGCCTTTTAGTTTTTACATTTGGTTCTGTACTTTCTGAAGCCATAATCTTACATTTATAATTTGCTTTTAGCAAAAATAAAACTTATTTAGAATGGTACTTGGAATGGCCAAAGGAAGGTAAACAGATATTTTCTGGATTGACATTTACTTGTATTCGCTACATTATCGGTCGATAAACGAGAAATGTGAGAGAGGAACATTAGTAAAGAAATAAACCGGAATATAAGACAAACGGAATATATGCGTATACGATTTTTACATTAAAACATTTTTATTATTTATAAAAAAATTTCATTAAATTACAATTTCAGAATTCTTTTATATATGATTCATAAATTTTTGTAAATCGATGAGCAGTGGCGGAGATAAGAGAACGAAAAAAATTATTTTATAAAATATTATGCAAATTTTTGTTGTTGGTTCAAATAAAAGTTATCTCGTAAATTCAATTTAAATGAAATCTATGGCAGTTTATAGTACACAAAATTTATTTAACTGAATTTAGATCGCTATTTTCTACCATTTGGGGATCCAAACTGTGTCCATAAATGCATCAGGAGAAAGTAACGAAGATTATTAAAAACAGCTAACGCGTACTATTAACCTGTGCATTTCTTCAGAGAAAAGATGCATATTCTAAGTTGATAATGAGACACAAAATATATTAATAACGGTTAATGAAATGAACTATTATGTTTTGTTGAAAATTATCCCATCTTAATTTAGCTGCTGAAAGAAAGTGTATTGGATGTACAGTTTGTGTGGTATTGTGAACTCCAATTAGTAAGTACACTTTCTTTGATGCTACAACCATATACCTACATATCGCATACTTTTATACTAAGATCTAATGTATGCTAATCTACAATATTCTTAAAAAATTAACTTTCTTAAATGGTAATGAAACATTAATTAAATATGTTGCTATTTAAGAGAACATAATATAATGATTAATATATTATTTCAGTTAATAAATTAATTTAAATTCAACGTATAAAAGATAATTAGAGATAGGCATTTAGAGCTATCCTAATAAGAGTATTAGTAATATTTTTTTTTTATGGTGTTAGTTTTAAACTTCATTAGTCCTATTGTTTTGTAGAATAATTTGGATCGCAATCGATTACAAATATGATACAGAATGAGATTTTAAAAGTGTAATTTGAACAAGTAATGAAATCAATAGATTAATAACGATACCAACACTTAAATGGCGATAAAATAAATTCATAGTAAATAAGGGATTGTGTGAGCTACTCATTTTGAAACATCCAAACAGCTTACTGCTTTTTGGTGAGTTCATATGTATAGATCTAATTTTCGTCGTCTGTTAAAACCACAAGTAAACCAAGCGGAAAAGATTTTGCAAAGAGTGGATTGTGGTTTTGTGTCAATTGACATGATGTTTCGTAAATTTGTATTTGGCGAGTAGATAACTTCCGTGATTGTGCAAAATAGTGTTGATCTTTTTTGAACGGTTGGTAACGAATTAGATATCATTGCAGTTAGCTATTTTGGCGCGAAATTAAACTGGATTAGTTTTAAGGTGTCATAAAAAATCACGAAACATTTGAGATGTGTGAATTTAGTACCCCATGAAAATATATTGTGAAATGACACTTTATAATAAATGAAAGAATCGACATACTAAAGCAGACCATTAGGAGGAAATTGAAAACAAGTAAAAGAAGCTAATCGAATTTGTTTTTGCAAAAATCACTGTATGTCTTTATATGTATGTATATAAGACATTCGAAATTGGTTTAAACTAGTTTTAACCCTATTACGTTATTAGAAAAAAGTTATTCTAATATATTTAACAGCACAAATTGTAGGTTGTCTAAGTTCATTGCCAATTTATTTTTTTCCCTATAATTGCATTGACATAACCATATAATCTCATACAAAATCAATTTATAAATCGGTTTTTACGCTTTAAATCTAATTGCTATATTTTAATGTAGGTAATATTTGGTTCCGAGTTTCTTAGTACCATGTTATGCATTATCTAATTAGTAGAACAAAATTGTTTAAAATATGTTGTAGTTATTTGGAGATATTTTACGCAACGTCTTATATATTTTCATTATTGATATACAGTAAAAACTTACATGTTTCCATGTTTGATGTGACGAAACTCGATGAAATTATCACAATTATTTCAATTTGTGTTCACTCGAAATATTGCGCACCTTGTGGTGAAAAGTGTATTTGTTACTTCACAAAACGCGTCTAAATGATTTCGTTTTCTATTTGTTCTCGAAACTCTGATCAAAGCATTCTTACCCATTTACATCCGAACTCAATTGGCAACGTCACATACAAAATTTAATTAGAACAATAAATGGAGATGTATTTGTAGTATGATATATGCTGCTACAATAGAATACCGAAATATACATATAAGTAATTAAGTATGTGCCTGTATGCACGGGACGTTAGTTTCAATGAAGGTGATAATTTGCCATCTTCTTTAGTATGAAAACCACCTATGTGTGTCAAGTTAATTTTAATTAATAATTATCTGTCTCGGAGATTTCAAATAATCGAACTGTTTACGTCTATTTTCTATTCTGTTTATGGTCTGGGTCGTGACGATAGAGAGTTGGAAAAGAGAAAAGAAATCTCTTTATTTCCATTTCCAATCGCGTTCGCCGAGATAAAATTCGTGTTTCAGCGGTATATGTGAACATGCTGGTACACATATGTGGTTTCGTTATAAGTTATGACGACTGAAATGTATATTTAATTGTGGGTTTTACGATAATCCGCTAATAATATCTACAAACGTTTCATGTTAGCGTAATAATACGCATTTTGTGTTTGCTATCTCATTAGGTATAACGGATGTACTTTTAACACATAGGTGAAATGTTAATAAATTGGGTATAGTCAAAATATATAATACATAATTCCCGGTTAAAGTATCGAGACGTACAAAGGGTATTAGGAAAGTATTGTAATACAGCTTCGTTTATTTAATTTTTTCAAAGTAATTTCTTCTACACTCAATACACCTTTCCATCCTCCGAAACCAATCTTTAAACCAGTTCTGCCAAGTTTCACTAGGGAGTAAAGCACACTCGTTGTCCCAAGCCCGCAGAAGGTCCTCATCACTGGAAAACCGCCTCCCTTTTAGCTTCATTTTCACATGTGGGAACAGTGCAAAGTCGCAGGGAGCAAGATCTGGACTGTAGGGAGGGTGCTCGAGAAGTTTCAATCCCGTCGTGGTCAAATATTCGGTGCGGGCTTTGGCGCGGTGAATTGGAGCATTATCGTGATGGAGTAACCAGGTGTCCATTCTTGACTTTGGCCGCAGATCCTTCATAGATCCAATGACTCTAGGCAGGCATTGTTCAGTATACCACTTAGCTGTGACTGTCTTCTGTGTGTACAAAACGACGC
This sequence comes from Dermolepida albohirtum, assembly GCA_031893035.1. Taxonomy (NCBI): domain Eukaryota; kingdom Metazoa; phylum Arthropoda; class Insecta; order Coleoptera; family Scarabaeidae; genus Dermolepida; species Dermolepida albohirtum. Next base: position 217,236 of record JAVIWB010001739.1, read on the forward strand.
GTTCCCCAATTCCACTCGATTTGAAATATACAGCTATCATTTTCTTCTTTACAGATCGGGATTTTCTGACAACTACGGGTGTGTCCTCATCATCAAAGACCCAAACTTTGTTTTGAGCTTTGGTCGGCACATCTTAATAGTACAGGCAAGTCTCGTCACCTGTCACGATGTTATTAAACTTTCTTAGCATCTCCCGTCATCAAGTCATACGTCGTGTCATCTGCTCTTCAGTCAGTCGATGCGTCACCCAGAGAGAACAAAGTTTCTTCACGTGCAAATGATCATGCAGAATCGAACGAATTGCTGGTGCGTTTAGGTCTGAAGTGGTAGGCTACTCACCAGTCCTCGCTAAGCATTTTCCTCACAGTAGTAACGTTTTCTTCGGTAACTGACGTTCGTGGTTTTCCTGGCCTCTCGGCATCCTCCATAGTTAAATTTCCCTATTGGAATTCTCTATACCACCTGAATATCGTTGTGCGATGTGGACAAACATCACCTAGTGCAAGAGTCATTTCTTCGAAGCACTGGTCTATGTTTAAACCACGCACGAAGATATAACGCAAAACTGACCTTATCTCATTTCGTGACCACGATGCCATCGCAACACTTTACACTTTCACTGCTAATGAATAACTGAGCCCATCAATATCGCGCGGCGGCTACTGTGCACGTATGAACATGTCCCAACATACAGCAACAAGCAGCTTCCTACGATTCATTGTTGCGTCATATTGCAAAACTTTCCTAGTACCATTTGTACAAAATTCCTGGTTAAAGAATTAAGACGTATTGGACATTTTTTATAGTTTGTTGGAAATTCACATTTTTTAAATAAAATGAATTCGTTTAAGAAGTACGCGGGTTGTCTTTTAAGTCTTGCGTATAAAACTGAAATAAAATCGTAGATAGCTTTTAAAGACTTCATTGTTTTTCTAAGTATTCTCTACGAAGATTAATGCACTTTTGCATGCGCTCGAACCAACTCAGGAAGCAGTTTTCACTCGTTTGTTGGTACAATCAAAATTGCGTTTTTGAAGGCATCGACTGCTTTTTCTGACGGCTGGAACCTTTGACCACGCAGTCCGTTCTTGATTTTTGGAAAGGTAAAGAAATCGTTTGGACTTGATTGTCTTGTGTGCTGTGTGCGAACTTGCATTTTCTTGTTGGAGGATGATTCGTCGTTTGAGGTTGGTTTTTCGAAGCTCAGCGATAACTTGCGGCAAACAAATGGTTGTGTGCCAATCGGCAGTAACAGTTCTTTGATCTCGTAGAGGAATTGTTGCTACATGACGTGCTTTCGAGACAAATGTCGTGACCATCTTTTTGGAGACACTTCGAGAATGGATGCCTTTCGTCGGCTTTTCGTCACCTTGGAACGCGTATGAGTAAATCCAAGATTAATCACAACTGACAATATTGTACACGTTTTTAGAGTTTCCGGCGTTGAAATGATCTAGAGTTTTTGAAACCAATTCACCCGACCTGCTTTTTGTTCTCCGGTCAACAGATGCGGTATCCAACGGGGAAACTAATTTTTTACACACAATTCTTTATGTAAAACTTTTTGAAATGAGATTGCGATTTTAACAGAAAAAAAAGCTTTAGAGAGCAAAGTAACTGGATGGTACAGTGAAAATGTGGTCAACTAGAATGGAACAAAGTAGTTAAAATTCTGTAAATAGCATTAAAAATATAAAAATATAAATAAATACACGTGGATCTAAAACACTGAAAACTTGCGATCTGCGTTGGATTACATTGTAATAAAACAAAACTTATCAATAAGATCAATCATCTCTGATCTAAATTTGTCTAGGTGGCAGATGATTATGTAGAGAAATGAATGTAATTTCAAACCGCAAAGTTCTTTTGTATATTTTCATTTCACGAACTTTTCAGTCCAGCTTTGTAACTGCATAATTAATACTCTTTCAATTAATAAGTGACTATGAAAATTTATTAGACTACGAACCGAATTAGGAAGAACAATTAGCATCATACAATTCTCCTGGTCGTTGGTTATATTTCCCACATGTACTGTTGTGAATATTCTGCATTCTTCGTAAACAATTGATGGTTTCCCATCACGTATTATTCACTAGTACCGCTCATGATTTATGAGTTATTTAAACCTACTTCCTGGGCGATTCGTATAATATTATATTCTTCCATTATCTTTAGAAAGTACGCATTCTCCTCTTGAATTATGCTGTGCAGACATTAGAGTCAGATTCTTAATGAGTTATATTCCTCGCTGTAAACGAAGTATTGTTTTTTCAACTTTCATTGCTGGAATACTAGGTGGAAGTGCGATTATTCTAATTTCTCCTTTAAAATATTAAAGAACTTAAAAATAATTTCAATAACCACGAGAAGTTTTTAAAAAATAATTATTGTCTCATGAAATTAGCATTCATAACGGGTGGGCGATTTAAAAGTTTAAATTTAAAAATGCAATAAATTAAAAACGGTTTGAAATTTTGCCAAATTTATTTTTTTCTTGTGAAGTACAGTTGTTCCGGTTAGAGATGGCATATTATTTCATTCATATGGCTGCCGCAGCTGGCCTCACAGTACCCCATTCGATCGAACCAACTTTCGAGCACTTTTTCGACTGTATGGGGTCGTATCTCGGCAATGGCATCACGAATGTTGGCTTTCAAATGCTCAATTGTCTCTGGTTTGTCGGCATAACACTTGTCTTTAACGGTGACCCACAGAAAATAGTCCAACGGTGTCAAATCGCAGCTTCTTGGCGGCCAATTGACATCACTATTTCGGCTAATTAAACGGCCATCAAGCCTTTGACGCAATAAATCGATTGTGGCATGAGATGTGTGGCAAGTTGCACCATCCTGTTGAAACCAAACATTGTTCACATCAATACCATGAAGAGCGGGCACCAAAAAATCGTGTTCATGGTGCGATAGGTGTCTCCATTGACTGTAATGGTTGCGCCGTCCTCATGATGATGCTTCCGCTCTACAAGCCGCACCAAAGAAGTTACTCGTAATGAGTGCATTGGCTTCTGTAAGAGCACGTGTGGGTTTTCTGAGCCCCAAATACGGCAATTTTGCTTGTTAACGTACCCACCAAGATGAAAATGAACTTCATCTGAAAAGATGATTTTTTTGGAAAAATCGATATCATCGTGCAGTTTCTCGTTGGCCCATCTAGCGAATCGAAAACGAAGCGGATGGTCATGCGGCTTCAACTCTTGAACCAATTGAACTTTGTAAAGCGCCATACCGAGATCTTTTCGCAAAATTCGACGTAAACTGGTGCGTGAAATGGTCAATTCTTGAGAACGATTACGAGTTGATGTTCATGGATTCTCACGCACACTCTGAGCCACAGCGTCGATATTTTCTGGTGTACGCACTGTACGAGCACGCTCACGTCTTGGCGCATCAACAATGAAATCAGTTTCACGAACTTTAGAAATAAACTTGCGTGTACCGGGCACTGTTGTTCCTTCTCTGCGACCAAATTTTATACGACATTTTCGTGCAATTTCCGACCAATTGTCTTTGTTTTGGAAATAAATTTCTAATAAATCCTAACGTTGCTCAAGCGTAAATCGATTCATTTCGTTCAGTGGAGATAATATACTGAATTTTGTGACAGATTAGAATGACATAAGTATTGCCAGATTCGAAATAACCGGTGGTTCAAATTTAAACTGATAGATGGCCCACCCGTTATTTGATATAGTGTTTAATATGATTTAAGACTTTTTTTGAAAGAAAAATTGAACATTTGAAAGTTGCTTTTTGTATACGAGTAGGTATTGATATCTAGTTAGTCTGGTAAGTTTCTAGTAGATACAATTGAATATATTTGTTATGGTTTCAACTATGTTTTATAAATAAATCGTCAAAGTTGAACATCCACAAGTAAAGTGGTGATAAAAGTATGATTTTTGGAAACAGCGTGTTTGAGGAAAAGCTAGATTTCGAAAAATTCGAATTTCAGTCTGTTATTTAGTATTTACTTTGTATGGGGTTGTATTGTAGACATTTTTGCTGATATGACAGAAACCTTGGGTGATCAGTGTGTTTCATATGCCATTATTAAAAACTGGATTGCTAAATCTGAAAGATTATATATCAAAGACCAATTCGGAAGATATTAATTCTATTCGTGATATGGTTTTCGAAGATCGACTGACCTCAAGAGTATTGCAGAAGCATTGCACATTTCCTATGAACGATTTGAAACACACGTTCTTAGAAAATATGAAATGCATCGCGTCGGGAAACTTGTCAGAGGTGTGCTCTTTTTGTTAGACAATACTTTCACTTGATTGTAACACAAAAAAATTAATGAAATTGGTTTTAACTTAGTTGAACACCCAATTTATTCTTTGAATTTAGCACCGTCAGACTATTATCCGTTCCCAAAACTCAATCGACATGTAAAAAGTAAGAGATATTTGACAAATGGCGAAGCTATGTGTGCCGTTGAGGAGTGGTTGGCAGATTAAAACAAAGATTTTTTAAGGCTTGGATTACTTCACGAATGTTCTGCAAAATGTGTAAATCCAAAAGTATGTTGAAGAAATAATACTTTTGAAATATTATGAGGTAGATTATCATTATCTTCTCGTAATGTCAATAATACAGAAGAAAAAAATGCTTAAAATTCAATTTAGTTCTTTGTTACTGTAGGCTCTGTACTTTATCTCTTATATACAAGCGATTTGATATCTATCAAAAGCCAAAACGTACACTGGTGTACGTTTAGGCTTTCAACGGTACATATCGTGTACGGAGTTTGTTTCGTGCGGGTTTTTGCCTGAGTTTTCCACGTGCAACACTGATTAATTATCTGCTGATGATGACAACTTAGTTAAGTTGTGTTAAGTGATTAAATTAAAAAAATCACTCTCTCCTGATCAACATACGCCATGAATTATTTATTATTTATGTCTATATAAATTTAACGATAATTAATGTAAAAAAATGAAAAAAGTATAAATTGAACATATTAATTTGATAATAAGATATCCAGTTACAATTATTTTTAATTATATACTCTTAAAAAAAATCTCACATTTACTTAACAAAATAAAAATGAAAATTAAGTTCTTTGACGATTTTTAGTCCGTGTTTATATTAACTTTCAAGAAATCGAACCGGGTATACAGAGACACTTTCAAGTGAACGTGTATTCTATGCATTTTTTACTCACAGGAATTAAATCTGGGTCAATGATCTTTTTTGCTCACAGTTCCCTTGTTGAAACGTGATTTTTAATAGTGAAATTTGTGGAAAGGAGTATCTATAAAATCTCCACTAGATGATATAAATTTTTTTTATTTTATTTATTAGAATATTTCAATTATCAGAGGGAATAATTACAAATTAATGAGATTTATTTTTACATTCTACACTGTGGAAAAGTTACTACACAATGTTTTATTTGAAACGAACTCGCGATTATGTTTAAAAGTATTAGATAATAATGTATTTATGATTGTAATTCTCATCTCTATTTGAAACTGCTCGACAAGAATTCCACCTATCTTATAAACTAATAGAAATGATGTCCTTTTTTTTATATACTTCTCTAAGCCAATTTTAATGGAGCCGGTGTGCGTTTTGGCTTACGATGTATTGGTTTTCGACGGTACAGATCGTGTACGGAATTTGTTTCGTGCGGCTGCATGCCGTAGTTTTCCAAGCGCGACACTGTTTAATTACCTGCTGATGCTAACAACTTAGTTGTCGAAATACCTATACAGCATACGAAAATTAATGTGGAAGGGGATTACATATCATCCTTAAGTGATTAAATGAATCACCCATTATTCATTTTTCTCAATTACCATTTGTAATTTTTTTAAATATAATCAAATAATATTTAATGAATGTAAACATGGTAATTGTATGTTTTTATGACTACCAGAATTGATCAAAGTTTGCGATACACTTTGCGAAACCACAGTTGTCAAGTGATTAAATATACGTCACGAGGATCCAAGGCTGACTATCAATGTAATAATCGAATCCCAAAACTGTTAGCTTTCTCGTGAAAGTAAAAACTCTGCATTTAGACACATCCAGAAAAAGATCATTAGACAAACACCACGAATGCAATAACGTAACATCATTCTCTAAAGCGACGTCCAGAGATGAAACTCTCCTAAGAATCTTGTCATTACCATTAAACATTCAGAGGATAAACAATCGGGAAGGTTATTAACGAAGGAATAGAAGATGCTCTAAAGTCGAACCCTGCGGTACTCCAGAAGAGGGAGAGTAGGCAAATGATTTGAATTGTTATTAAACATTCAGAGGATAAACAATCAAGAAGGTCATTAATGGACGAATTGAAGAGGCCCTAAAGTCAAACCCTGCGGTACTCTAGAAGAGGAACAGTAGGCACATGATTTGAATTGTTATTAAACATTCAGAGGATAAACAATCAGGAAGGTCATTAACGAAGGAATAGAAGAGGCCCTAAAGTCGAACCCTGCGGTACTCCAAAAGAGGAAGAGTAGGCAAATGAATTGAATTGTTATTAAACATTCAGAAGATAAACAATCAGGAAGGTCATTAAAGAAGGAATAGAAGAGGCCCTAAAGTCGAACCTTGCGGTACTCCAGAAGAGGAAGAGTAGGCAAATGATTTGAATTGTTATTAAACATTCAGAGGATAAACAATGAAGAAAGTTATTAGCGAATGAATAGAAGAGATCCTGAAGTCTAACCCTGCGGTACTCCAGAACGGGGAGAAGAGTAGGCAAATGATTTGAATCGTTGAATTGTAATAAATGAACCAAACCATTAAAAATATTACATTTACGTGAATAAATTTTTCGTTAGGTGTGTATATACATTGTATTTGGAGGAGCAGCGGAGTAACACAGTCGAAGAATGTAAATTCTGGAAGTTTCCGCATTCTTTAAAAACGTCACACCATTAATTAATATAGACGGTCGTTCGGTCGGCTTATATAAGAAGCGTGATTTTTTTGTTTGTAAATATGCGACGGCAGGTGATAGTTAAATATTACTGTGACCGATCTCCTCAACTTGGAATGCATTTTATATGATGAGATGTGATTTTTTACACGACTTTCTTCTTACATATTTGGATTGGTATGTGGCAGATAATTTATTGTATTATCAATGTTTTATTAAATACTCCAATTTGTTCGAGTTTTAAACAAAAATTATTTTCTGTTATTTGAAACTTCTTATTGGTAAATATTTACAGTAGATCTCTAAAGGATTACCACTTTGTGATCCGAAGCATGTTTCTCATAAAGCAACATGGTTTCAAAATAATAATGTTCACAATTGCCAGACTTAAACTCCATTGAAAATTTATGGGTAGGGTTGAAAAAGATTGTATCTGCTGCTAATCCGAAAAAAAAATTAAAACCGTGTTTCTTTATTAAACTATAATCCTAGTTTCCATCCATCTTTTTAATTTTACGACGATGCAATCGTGGTGAATTACAATAAAAATTTTGAAAGAGCTTCGGACATATTCAATATGTTGGTGAGAAAATATCTAGAAAGAAAAATCAGAAACTGCAACATAACTAATAAAGAATTATTGAGGAAAGTATTATTGGAAGACTGGCGAAGTACTTTTGCTTTCTTGTATTAGCAGTTTACTCTGTTGTACAATAAATTATTATAATTATGGCGTAAATTTCACTTACTTCCTCATACTGACGCCGGGAAACTCAACCCACATATCTGTGCGTGAGCTCGGACTGTACGCGGCTAATATCGACGTACTACTATACATCACTAAACAATAAATTAATACAAAGAGCATTATTATCATTATTAACAGCTTTATATTTAAATGCAAATGAAATTTTAGTCACACCTATTTTGTATTTAGAAATCTTCTGACGATTGAGTAAATATTTAAAATAACAGTTTGTTATTATTATTATTATTATCGATAGTGTGATTGATGGGTGTATTATTTATTTAATATTTCTATTACTGGCACAAAATAAATATTACTAAAATACACACATCATCTTTAAGTAGAATTAGAAACTGGGATAAAAAGAAAGCAAGTTACGTGCAAGGGTTGCCGTGTATCGACAGTGCTATCAATGGCATTCTGTAATTTTTATTATATTGTATTAAAATTAGTGATAATAAAAGCAACATGTTTCTTTACTAAACTATAACTTTACTTCTCATCCACTGATTAAGCCATTGTATGACGAAACAATTATGGCGGATTACAATAAAAATTTTGAATGAGCTTTGAACTTATTTATTATGTTGGTGTGGAAATATTTCGAAAGAAAAATCAAAAATCGTAACATAACTAACAAGGAATCATTGAGAAAAGTATTATTGGAAGACTGGCAAAGTATTTCTGCCAATTTTACCGAAAATGTAGTAGAATCTATTCGCAAAAGTCTAGAGTTATATAAGCTAATGGGGGTCAATTAAAATAATTAAAAACATCGTATTTAATTATAAAAATTATGTATTTGCTATATCATCATTCCTATATTTTATTTAATGTTGGAAGCTTACTATCTATAAGTCTGTAATTTGTGTTGTCTACAAGTGCATATATATATATATATATATATATATGCATTATAATGGGTATTCGTCTAAGCTCTTAGATACTTTCTCTGGAGTTCCACTGTGTTCCCATTTGGGACCGATTTTGTTTAATATCTACGTTAATGATCTCTTGGAACGTCTTGACTGCAGAGTGTTAGCTTACGCCGACGATCTAAAGATCTTCAGCTGTATTAATTCACTTGACAACAGTACTAATCTTCAATCAAATCTGTGCATTATTGACGATAGGTGTACCCACAATCAGATAAAGCTCAATATCGACAAATGTGCTGTTCTCTCTTTTAATAGAAGTGATACTCCGCTTTACTATAACTACAATGTTCGGCAATCCATTATACCTAGAGTACGCAACTTCAAGGATCTTGGAGTCCTGTTCGACTCGAATCTTAGCTTTTCTAAGCATATAAGTAGCATAACTTCATCGTCTTCCAGAGGTCTTGGGTTCCTTATTCGTTCTTGCAGGAGTTTTAATAGCTTGCACACTTTGAAGGTTCTTTACGGTTCTATTGTCCGGTCAAGATTGGAATATGCTTCAGTTGTGTGGTACCCGCTTTATCATTACCAGCAGTTACTCCTGGAACCTGTTCAAAAGAGGTTCCTTAAATATTTATCCTACAGGATTGATGGACATTATCCTACCTTTGGTTCGACGTATAAGAATTTACTTGCTAGGCACAATTTTGATTCTCTTGGTATACGCAGGGAGAAAGCGAGTGGCGGTTTTCTTTATAAATTAACAAATAATTTTATTGATTCTTCTGTGCTGTTGTCCCAGGTTGATTTCCTCGTGCCTGATTTTGACACTAGATCATCGGCAACCTTCTCAGTATCTAGGGCAAGAACCAATGTTCTCTACAAGGTTCCACTGGTAGATATGTCCAGAAATGCCAATGTATTATACGAGAATCCGTTTCGTTAATTTACATCTATTTTTGTTTGTTACATTATTATAGGTGTGTATATTTTTTTGTTAATTGGATTCTTATTTTTCTTTATATTACATTAACTGCACCTATTTTTGTTTTTAATTTTATTTTTAAGTGCATTATGTCCTGTAAATGGTGTGTGTAACTGTTGGGCATTAAAGATTATTATTATTATTATTATTAATGACGGGTCTTTGTGGTAATAAAGTTAAAAAAAACTATTATTTCAATTCGTATAATTTATAAAGGGTTTTCAAATAGGGACTTGACAACTTTTAATTCAATTTGTGAACACACCCTTTCACTAATCATCGAACTGTCACTGTCAATTTATTCAGTAAACTTAACATTTTCATCATGGTAAAGTACACGAACGAACAACATCTGCAAATTATAAAAATTTACTACAGAAATTCGGAGTCAGTGACCGCTACTTTAAGAGCGTTAACTCCGATTTTCGGTCGTAATTCTCGCCCTAGTAGACAGGCAGTAACAAGATTAGTGCAAAAATTTGAGTCTACATATTCGTTGTGTGATGTTGGCGTTCTCAAGAGTTGGGCATCGCCCAGACCATTTTATGGCGAATTTTGTGTAAGGATTTTGGCTTACACCCATACAAGATCAAGCTGACTCAAGAATTGAAGCCGATGGACCATTTGAAGCGACGTACGTTCTCCGATTGGGCTCTGGAAAAGATGCGCCAAGATGATCAATTTCATCGCAAAATCATTTTCAGTGACGAAGCTCATTTTTGGCTCAATGGGTTCGTCAATAAGCAAAATATGCGTTATTGGTCGGGTGAAAATTCACATGTGCTTCATGAAACATCATTTCATCCACAAAAAATAACTGTTTGGTGCGGTTTGCATGCATGATCGTCACGCTACTGTGAATGATAATCGTTATCGCGCCATGATTACCGATTATTTTTGGCCCGAATTGGAAGATATGGACTTGGACAACATGTGGTTTCAGCAGGACGGTGCCATAAGCCACACAGCACACGTTACAATCGATTTATTGAAGAGTAAGTTTGATGAGCGTGTTATCTCAAGAAACGGACCAGTCGATAGGCCGCCTCGTTCGTGCGATTTAACGTCTCTAGACTTTTTGCTTTGGGGCTACGTCAAGTCATTGGTCTATGCCAACAAGCCGACAACGTTGGAAGAGCTCAGAGCCAACATTGAACGCGAAATAGCAGTCGTTTCGGCCGAATTGTGTGGCCGAGTCATCGAAAATTGGGTCCAACGAATCGACCGCTGCAAACGTGCCCGCGGTGACCATATGAACGAAGTCGAGTTCCATTCATAAATGTTTTGATTGTACTTCAACCTGATAATAAAGTTTTTGAAATATCTCAAATGGTCTGCATTTTATTTTGAAAAAAAGTTGTCAAGTCCTTATTGGAAAACCTTTTACAACGTGGTAATCTTTAATTTGTTATAGTTTCATTGAAAATGAAAAGTTATTTTGCAAAAATAAAATCAAAAACTGAAAAAAAATAAAAATTAATTAAGAATTAGTATGGAAATTATAAAAAAAAACTAAACATTTATTACTCTAAAAATTGTTAACTAATTTAATTAAAATTAATATTTTAAAACACATTTACGCATGTATATATTTTTGTAATACATCAAAGCAAGAAAACTTTATCATAAACAGTACAATTAATGTACGAATTTACAGTATTTTAAATATATTTCCTACAAATCGTGAAATCGTGACATTGACCATGAAAGTTTAAAAAAAATCTGAAAGTCGACTTGCGTAAGACCTTGCTTGAGTAGATTTAGTCGAAAACTCTTGGATAATTTACTAAATTAACAGTTTCGCTTATCATTTTTTCATAAATTAACGTGGATTTCACTCACTAATTCACTTTCGAAGGTTTAATATATGTGCATTATGCAAAAATATTATTTACGAGCATGTCAATGTGGACACAGTTTTGTGAAATTTATATCACGAATGTTAAACTACCAATTATGTATCACTTTGAATCCCCTAACCCATCAGAGTTTAATTTCTGAATCGTTTATTTAAATAGCATACCCAGAATATTGCTTTAAAACAAAAATTATTTTATATAAATAAAATAAACAAGTAGGTTATATTGTTCGCTTAAGGTCGACCTAATATACTACTGTGGGCAAAAAATAGTAAGACTTTTAATTTAAATTTCGCGCGAAAACCCATTCGTCGAAATATTTTTTTCCTAGGTTGGTATGACTGTCAGTGACATCTGTGCCAAATGTCACATCAAAGTAATCATTAGTGATTAGTATACGCTTGTCTTTCTGAAGCACAAAAAGTGCAATCGGCGATTTTTACAATGAGTGAAATTATTCAACAAAGAAGTTCCATTAAATTTTGTGTACGGAATCAAATTTCTGGTGCCGATACGTTCAGAATGTTGCAAAAGGCCTTCGGTGATAATTGTTTGTCGCGAGCAAGTGTTTTTGATTAGTACACATTATTTAAAGAGGGTCGAGAACGCGTTGATGACGAACCACGTCCAGGACGGCCATCAACATCAACCGATGATCAACACGTCAATAGACTCAAGGAATTGGTGCTTGAGAATCGACGATTAACAGTCAGAGACCTTACTGGCATCGTTGGAATATCGGAAGGATCAGTGAAAACCATTTTGAAAGATCATTTGGGCCTAAGAAAAGTGAAAGCACGATTTGTTCCAAAATCACTCAATTTTTTCGAAAAACAGCGTCGCGTTGACGTCTGTGAAACAATGCTTTCCGACTATCAACACAAAATGAAAGGCATCATAATTGGAGATGAGACTTGGATCTACGCTTATGGCTGGGAAACAGACGATCAATCGGCCGAATATCGTATCAAAGGTGAGCTGAAGCCCCAAAAAACACGTCAAAGCAAGTCAAAAATCAAGGTTATGTTGACAGTTTTCTTCGATTATCGAAGTGTGGTGCACTCCGAAATCCTTCCGACCGGTCAAACTGTCAACAAAGAATACTATTTGAGTGTTATGCGTCGTTTGCGCAATGCTAATCGTAAAAAGAGGCCAGGATTTTGGACATCGCAAAAAGACTCTGTTTCACCAAGACAACGCTCCGAGGGAGCGTTGTCTTGGTGAAACAGAATCTTTTTGCGATGTCCAAAATCCACGAGTTCCATTTCCAATTAGTACCGCATGCGCCTTATTCGCCGGATCTAGCCCATTCCGACTTCCACCTTTTTCCAAAATTGAAAACGGCATTAGGAATTTTCGTCTAACGACGAGCTTATCGCCTTCGTAAATGAGTATTTTGCAAGCCTTCCGGAATCGCATTTTAGAGATGGCGTAAGAGCATTGGAGCAGCGTTAGAATAAATGTATTGCTCTTTTAGGAGAATATATTGAAAAGTAAAAATTATTTTGTATTTAAGAAATTCCTTTTTCTTTTCCATTCTCACTACTTGTCAAAATACCCTAGTATATCTTTATTATAAATAATCTATTTTCATTATTTTAGCAGCAAATCACAGAAATCAATGCGGTGAAGCAAATGTTTTTCTTTCAGAACACGTGGAGTCCAAATATCCAGCTTTGATGTGAAACCAAGTCGTTTCACATGATTTCGAATAGTCGACGTCGGCAAATTTAATCTTCTTGTATTCTTATTCGGCTGCTTGACTCAATCAATACCTTTATTTTGTTCTCATCAGCTTCAACTAGCTTTCCAGAACTAGGTACATTATTGACATTAAAATTGACAGAACGACATTTTGTATCTCAGTTAACAGAAGGCCAGTGTCTAGGCCTTCTGTTAAGACGTCTTCTTCATATACTCCATACAACATTTTCTTGCTTCGAGTACGCTCTTGTTTTTTTTTTGGGTAATAAAAGGCCAAATATACCGAAAATACTGCCTAGAGTAAAACAATTGAAGAATTATCGAATAAAAAGAAGAAGAAAGACTTGTAAGATCTATACTGTACCACAGAAAACGTTAAGAAACTCATTATTTAATGCGGTTTTAAACCTTTGATGCAGAAATGCATACAATTATTTTTTTATAATATCAAAAAACACAATTTCTATGATTCTATTAAATGTTTTAATTGTATCGGATAATTTTGCAGAATATTATTCAATTAAAACTACAAGTGTCCATGAATTTTATTTGCGACCTTTCCAGTCTTATTGCGACCTTAATTTCTCTCTGGACCTTTTTGTTTTTTTTGCATATGTATGTCCGTTGAAATTGACCTACATTGAAGATCCTTTAGCCTCTATATAATCCTGGTCCAAGAGGGCCAAGGTTATATAGTATTAGCCCTAACACATTATAATAATAATAAAGATTTAATAACTTTAATTTGATTTGTGATGCGGGCCAAATGTTCAGGATGTGTGTCACTCTGAATGGAAGATTATTAGCGGAAATGAAACAAGGTCGTTGTTTAAATTGAGTGGAAAAGCATAAACGATTGAATTTTTAGTTATACTAGGAAATTGGGTAAAAATAAAAATAATATTAAATGCAAGTGGAATATTACCGTGTACTTTAATGCACAAGCATATTTGTTCTAGAAAGAAGCGACCTTTGGTTTATTATAGTGACCGTTTGTGATTAACACAAGGATTTCTTGTTCAAATATTTGTACATCGCATACGTTAAAAAAATTAAAAATATTACATGTATATATACAGAGTGAAAGGTTTTAATAAGCGAATAAACAAATTCGAAATAGCTGGTCGATTATAATAAGGCGGGTTTCGCTATACTACACCTTGAGTTCCCGCGACTTCAGAGATATAAAGTTTTTATTATAACTATATCTTAATCAAAGAATTAGTAATTTATGATGTTTATAGAAATAATAACATTAACTAATTAGGACATAAAATACAGGATATATAGGGTTTTCCAATAGGGACTTGACAACTTAATTCAATTAGTGAATAATCATCATGCCTCCCTCTCACGTCCAATGAATTGTCGGGAACTAGGTTTCCAGAGCGTATAAACAGATGGCATGCATCACGGCTATTTGCCAATTAAAAGAATGTTAAAAGGAATCATTCTATTATTAATAACACCCTATCTACTACATATGTTTCATGGATAGACCAATCATCAGGCAGATTCTGTGTTATTAACGAACGATTCCTTGATAGCGTCTATCATATCATTACGATACAGAAAAATAGTGAATAATCAACATGCCTCCCTCTCACGTCCAATGAATTGAACGAAAAAGCGAGAGTAATTCAATTAATTAATTAATTAATTCAATTAAACTTAATTCAATTTGTGAACGCACCCTTTCACTAATCATCGAACTGTCACTGTCAATTTATTCAGTAAACTTAACATTTTCATCATGGTAAAGTACGAACAACGTCTGCAAATTATAAAAATTTTCTACAGAAACTCGGAGACGGTGACCGCTACTTTAAGAGCGTTAACTCCGATTTTCGGTCGTAATTCTCGCCCTAGTAGACAGGCAGTAACAAGTTTAGTGCAAAAATTTGAGTATACATATTCGTTGTGTGATGTTGCCGTGCCAGTGAAACAACGGGTTGGTCGAAGTGTCGAAAATATCGCTGCCGTTGAAACGTCCATAGCAAATGATCCAAATCAGTCAATTCCACGGCGTTCTCAAGAGTTGGGCATCGCCCAGACCACTTTATGGCGAATTTTGCGTAAGGATCTTGGTTTATACCCATACAAGATCAAGCTGACTCAAGAATTGAAGCCGATGGACCATTTGAAGCGACGTACGTTCTTCGATTGGGCTCTGGAAAAGATGCGCCAATATGATCAATTTCATCGCAAAATCATTTTCAGTGATGAAGCTCATTTTTGGTTCAATGGGTTCGTCAATAAGCAAAATATGCGTTATTGGTAGGGTGAAAATCCACATGTGCTTCATGAAACATCACTTCATCCACAAAAAATAACTGTTTGGTGCGGTTTGCATGCCGGCGGCGTCATAGGGCCATATTTTTTCGTCGACGATAACGATCGTCACGTTACTGTGAATGGTAATCGTTATCGCGCCATGATTACCGATTATTTTTGGCCCGAATTGGAAGGTATGGACTTGGACAACATGTGGTTTCAGCAGGACGGTGCCACAAGCCACACAGCAAACGTTACAATCGATTTATTGAAGAGTAAGTTTGATGAGCGTGTTATCTCAAGAAATGGACCAGTCGATTGGCCGCCTCGTTCGTGCGATTTAACGCCTCTAGACTTTTGGGGATACGTCAAGTTATTGGTCTATGCCAACAAGCCGACAACGTTGGAAGAGCTCAGAGCCAACATTGAACGCGAAATAGCAGCCGTTTCGGCTGAATTGTGTGGCCGAGTCATCGAAAATTGGGTCCAACGAATCGATCGCTGCAAACGTGCCCGCGGTGGCCATATGAACGAAGTCGAGTTCCATTCATAAATGTTTTGATTGTACTTCAACCCGATAATAAAGTTTTTTAAATATCTCAAATGGTCTGCATTTTATTTTGAAAAAAAGTTGTCAAGTCCTTATTGGAAAACCCTTTAAAAGTGTTAGAAAACTGAAAAAAGCATAATTTTCCGTAAAGTTAATTTTTATCACTGAAACTGTTTCAGTGCGACAGATAGTAGCAGTAGTTGAGTCCTGAAGATGCGAGTGGGTACGAAACGTCGGTAGTTATACCAGTGACGCGGTTCCAGCCCGGAAGCCCAGAAGCAGATAGTATGGACTACGACCGCGGAAGTCTACATACCAGATGAATAATCTTATTTAATAGTCCTTCTAGTACCGTATTCGCTTCCCATCAAAACTTCGTTTTGTGCTTCTTCTGCTGTAGGATCGCTGGGGAGCGAACAAAGTTTGACAGCTACTCAGTGTTGCCACCCGACCAAATTAATATAAGCCTAATTTTAGTTAATAAGGTTAAACACTGTTTGCCTAAAATGTCTAATTGTCGATAATTTCAAGTGAAATTTATTACTAAACTGTGCGCGATGGAATTTTTTAATTATTTCTTCCGTAATCAGCGTACGAAAGACTAAAAAAAATCACTGATTATATTTTGAACGATTTTTCCATCGCAGGCCTGTGTAATCATTCAAATAAATTATATTTCTTAAACCGATCTCTATGATGTTAAATCAGAGCATTTTTAATTTTTCGATACCCTGTATATACAGCACATATCCGTAAATAAAAAATAATAGAAGGAATAGCCAAGAAGCCACACCCATCGCAGAGAACGAAGAAAGAAAGTTGTTTATAAATATTGTGTTTAACATTGAACTGTTAGCGGCGTTTTGAGATAATGCGATGCTTATTATAATATTTCTGCTTCACAATTGTTTATTGAAGCTATTAGTAGTCACTAAGTAAAAGTACATTTTGTACACGCAAAAGATTGACGCTTGATGATTTTGACTCGCGATGAATTGGGTAAGAAAAATAATTAAGTTACTTTAAAAAGTACTTTCACACCGGTTTCTTGTAAGTTTCGGCAATTCATCGTTTTTTATTTAATTCCCCGACCGGAATGTTAAATTGTTCGAAATACAATCTTTGTGGTAGTTTTTTTTTATGAATATTTTTTTCGTTCATCTAAGATCAGCTCACAAATTATTTTATTAAGGAAGCTTTCAAAATCATTCAGGCGAATAGAATACATACACGTATGTTTTATTATTAATATTTCTTCCTTTCGTCTTCGGATTTTAAAATTTATCGAGATGTTGTTATGGCAAGTATAGTAAAGAATACAAACGCAATGTACATAAGTTATTGTAGATATCTAAATCTAGAAATTTTTGACGGCCAATTCTGATGCAGCTGTATTGAAATTATTTAACTACCGAATATGAGGGGAAATTACTGAGGTTTCTAGTCCTGCGCTATTATTTGCCAATACATTACCAATGCAATAGCAGTACCATAACTGGCGGCACTAAACGCAGACGTATAATGTTCTGTCTGTTCCAGACTAATTCAACAATTTTTAATCATCCATTTCTGTTGTAATATGGGTCGAACAAAACATTGTTCATCAGAAAAAAAGAGCAATTATACTCGATCTACTTAATAGAGGCAAAAACTACAAGTTTTGACCATTGACAGCATTTCCCCAGTACACCAAAAAGACGATAAAATTCGGAGGCTCAAGCATCATGCTGCAGGGATGTTTTTCGTAGTATGGAGTAGGCCCCTTACACAAGATAGAAGGCATAATGAATGCTGATGTCTATGTGAACATATTACAAATTGTGCCTCTACCATATGTAGAGGAAAAAATGACACTAAGATGGTTGTATATACAAGATACCTACATAATCGTGCGATCAATTCCTAATGATTCTACATAAGTCTTCCTGCCACCAATTCTTCGCTTTAAAACTTTTTCGGTGCGTCAGAGCGTACTTTATCATCAACATTAAAATTATTATGCTTTAGCTTCAGATTTTTGTTAAATGAATTAATGCAGTAAAATTCCCCACAATTACTCCTTTTGGTATGAAATTTGTCACGTTTAACGGTACTTATCCAAAAAAAATGTTGTTGTTTACACTTCGGCTAAATTACATAAACTGAATTGCATATTTGCATATACTGCTTCTTTATATAAGGTTTTCCAATAAGAGTGATATGATTTCTTTAAAAAGAAACACACCTATTGTTAAGAAAATTCAAAAGTTTTTTATTTAATGTGAAGTACAATCGATACAATTAAGTTCTAAATAAAACGTCATTCAAATGGCCTCCACGACTTCTTCTGCAGGAACGAATTCGATGAACCCAATTTTCGAGCACTTTTTCCACTAAATCTAGTCGTATGTCATGAATGTCAATATTGACTTGTAAAGCTTGAAGAGAGTCTGGTTTATTTCGATAGACCAATGACTTCAAATAACCCCACAAGAAATAGTCTAATGGTGTTAAATCACAACTTCTTGGAAGCCATTCAATATCACAATTTCTTGAAATAATCGAATTTCCAAACTTTTCTCGCAATAATTCTATACATTTGCTGGGTAACACGTAGCCCCGTCTTGTTGGAACCAAATGTTGTCAAGATCAACTTCTTCCAATGTCGGCCATAAAAAGTCGGTTATCATCAATCTATACCGCTCTCCATTGACAGTAACGGTGTTACCAGCTTCATTTTGAAAGAAGTACGTACCGATGATTCCACCATACCAAAAACTACACCAAACTGTCAATTTAGGTGAATGTAATGGTTTTCATAAATAATTGGTGGATTTTCTTCGCACCAGAATCGACAGTTTTGTTTATTTACCACACCATCCAGATGAAAGTGAGCCACATCAGAAAACATGATTTTCTTAAAAAAATCGTTATCGTTGTCAAGCTGTTCCAAGGCAAAATCAGAAAATTCACGACGTTTGCGGTGGTCCAATGGCTTCAGTTCTTGAGTGAGAAAAATTTTATAGGGATGCAAACCCAAATCTTTCCTCAAAATCCGCCAGGTTGTGGTTCGAAACAGTCGCAATTGTTGAGAACGTCTTGGAATCGACAAATTACGGTCTTCAGTAACACTTGTCTGAATGGCAGTAATATTTGCATTACTTCGAGCGGTTCTTTGTCTTACTGGCACTTGAAAATTATGTAAAGAAAATGTAACCTCAAAATTTTTAACAATTCGACGAATAGCGAGCACACTTGGACGATTATTACGACCATAAAATGGCAAAAGCGCACTAAAAGTTGCAATTGGAGAACAATTATTTTGATAATAAAACTGAATAATTTGTAAACGTTGTTCTTGCGTATATCTCTCCATGATGAAATTGTAAACACTACTGAATACAATGAAAAACAAATGACAGATCATGACATATTACAAATGGCCGAAATGTCACTTCAAAATCATATCATCCCTATTGGAAAACCTTATAGATACGAGTCCAGCTTAAACTACATGTACACAGATTTGCTAACACCATCGTTTATAAAAACCGCGAGAACTTATTCAAGATCCTCATGGTTGATGTTGTCATTGGATCACATAAAAAATCGAGTTTACGACAAACGTATAATTTTTGACGTTTTTATTGCAGTAACCTCTATAAGCCTTCTGTATATCTAAGCTAAACCAGCTTATAATTTCTACATCAAACTTTCTCCAGGATATAAAGAAGCAACTCTGACCAATAGTTGAAGATGTTTTTGCATCAAGTTACTACAAAGCTCCTTCTCCAGATTCATTCACCTTTTACTTTTTTCTGATTGTATTCATTATTTTTACAAAAAGTAACCAACCTAAGTTGATTCCTTGCTTTGCTCCTTTTTTTTTCAGATTAAATTTGTTAGATTTCCTTTTACCTTTGCGATTGTATCAATCCTAGGATAGTTTTGTACGGTGCGTGGTAGAAGTCTGACTAGTATCGTAGGTATCTACACTAAAAAGCAAACATAGATCTCTGCAACTATTTTCATCAAATGTCAATAAAAGAGATATGGTCTCTTGATCATATTGAAAACAATATGTCTCATCGCCAGTTACAACAGAATATCTGAAGTTTTCGTTCTTTTTTGAATCTTTAATCAAGTATACACAATGTTGAATTCGGAGTAATTTTTGACCATCAGTTAGTTTACATAGTACAAACTTTGCAGAAATCTTTCTCAGTCCCAAACGCTGTGTCAAAATGCGATGAATTGAATCTTTGGAAATATTTAATTCTACTCCCACGTATCGCAACGATAATTTCTCCTCATTTCTAATAAATTCACGCACAGTTCGACCACAGATTTTTTTGCTCCAGGATGTTCGTCGTCATTTATGTCCGTACAACTATCTTTAAATCGTTTATATCACTCATACACACTCGTACGTGATAAACGCACATTACCATACACTTGTTTCATCAAATTAAACGTTTCAGTAAACGATTTACCGAGTTTAAAACAGAACTTGCTCTTTGTTCAAAATTTTCTGATCAATACCAAATACACATTGTTACTTGATGCGCAATTTTGCTGCTTTTAATGATGCAATTGTCATGATATTTTGACATAACATTGATGAAAGATCTACCTTACCGACGCATATTTTTTTTAATAGATGGCGCCACTAAGAGTACAACCTAACTCTTTAACCGTTAAAGTATGAGATTTTCGGACTATTTTTTAATTTTTTGTTTTAATGTGTGATTTTATGGAATTCATTTGATTTAAAACAATTCAAATCAGAGTGTTAAATGTTATGTGTATTATGTCAGCAACTTTTACTTTCTACATTTTTTTTAATGTGTATCATTTTCACACATTACGCGTTTAACGTACAAAATCCTTTTACCTTCGCTAAGTGAAGTTTGGGAGAAATTATTTTATCAGTACCACTAACTAATTACGTAATTTTTTTATCCAGTTCGAGATAAGTTTATTATAAAACTATCGCGGCGCCACTAAAACTATTTGCCAAATAATTACACGTTACACAAGAAGAAAGTGAAAAATACCATTTCTACCACATCGGATGATCGGAATGCCTGTCAAGTAAAACAAAAAACATTGACTCACTCCGCACAAACATTGATTAATTATTTCTTTATGATCCGTTCACATATTTGTTGCTTCAATAGAAAATAACTTTTAAGTATGCGTTAATTTTTTCTTCACACCTTTTTGTTAGATTAATCAAGCTCTTTCGATTACTAAATTATTACTTATAGTGTACATGTTCAATTACCTGTAGGAATTCTTTGAATTTTTTTTCAAAGTATTCGAATGTAATTTGTCGAATGAATAAATTATAATATTTTTGAATAAATAATTTTTATATGAATTTATTTATTATTTAAATATAGCCGCAGAATAACTCGTGTGCTGGTGTAATTGATTGGTTTTTCGTTTATTATAATGAATAAATCGTTATTACATCGTATAAATCAAATGAATATGTTTTAAAATATTTTATGGACATACAGGTGTGTATAAATTGGTGCAAAAGCTACATTCTTCGTTTGCTATGAATCGAAAGTCTTTGATTGCATCTTTTCATAGAATGTACAACTTGTTTGCGATGACAAACTTTATGTTATGGTTATTGTCGTCCAAGTAGAGCACATGACCAAACTATTTTGAACAATAGTTGTACTAAGATCAGGTACAAACCGGCACAAAATTATTATATTATCTTAATTTCTGTCATGTGTAAGATACAGCAATCCAACGTTACCAGATTCTAGATGAAGATTGGACGTTTCGATGGTATGCGACGTATTGTTGATGGCATTTCTTTGGTCTTTACAATAAAGTCAGTGTCATTTAAATGTTGAACTACTAACTGTTGTATATAGTTCAACATTTAAATGACACTAACTTTACTGTAAAGAACAAAGAAATTCCAAATGCATACATACATACATACATACATATATATATATAGCCAGAGAATCTAATATTACTCATGTATTGTATATATATATATACAATACATGAGTAATATTAGATTCTCTGGCTCTCCGCGATGTCAGACCGAAGTTCTCGAAAGAATCGGCATCTCGACGTTTCGATGACCTCTCAATCATCTTCTTCAGGAGTTGTTTCAGTTTCAGGTTGACGCTTCACTACGAAACAACTGCTGAAAAAGATGATCGAGATGCCATCGAAACGTCGAGACGCCGATTCACTTCGGTCCAACATCGCGGAGAGCCCGAGAATCTAATATTACTCATACTTACAACCGCGAAAACCTTCGTTTGGACATAGTGTACCTCTATGGGGAGGATATTTTCCATCAGTGCAGACAATATGAGAAGCTGCAGACAAAGCGCGGGATGCTACTATGTGAATTAACTTTTCTCCGTCGCTGTAGAGATACTAGTACAATATCAAGATTTGCGAAACTGAAATACCCCAGCCACTCGGTAGAGAAAATCCTTGTCAAGACGGGCATGGCTCTGTTAAGAGATGCTATCTACATCACACGTCAGAAGCTGGATCAATTCTGTACAAGAGTACTTCATCTGCATTTGAAGCTTTCCAAGATTATACACGTGAAACTATGGAACCTCGTATCGATTATCACAAGCTATAGAACAGAAACAAATACCAACATATTATAACAACAGCCAAACAGAAACGTAAATAACAGAGCTGGATCCAGAGGGCAGAAATCCAATATCCCATGTCTGGACCACATGAAGATTGTCTACAATCTGTCTAATCAGAATCTGGATGAAGTTACGATGTCTGCCTTGGCAAAAGGTTCCAATTTCGCCGTAGCCCCGAAAAAACAGTTCCAGGTTGACGCTTCACTACGAAATAAGTCCTGAAAAAGATTATTGAGATGTCATCGAAACGTCGAGACACCGGTTCTATCGCGAACTTCTGTCTAACATTGCGGAGAGCCCGAGAATCTAATATTACTCATACTTACAACCGTAAGAATCTTCGTTCGAACATATATATATAATTATTGTGGCTTTACAGAGAAACATGTAAGACATTGGAACATAATGGACAGCAGCTTCATATAATAATTTTCTACGTTAGGAGGTACTTACAGGGTGCAGCAAAATTAAAAGTAATAGAAAAGGTATCAGAAATGAAAACACAAAAACACACCCTTTTCACAAAATGTCATGTAAAAAACAAGGTTGGTCTCCCCAACAACGAAACTAACATGAAGTAAAATTAAAAAGAAGACATTAAAATATGCAGATCTCAAAGCCAACCCATTTTTTGTAAAACTGTAAATTACACAATCAGAACCATTATTCAGTATTTGTTTTTACACGCTGTATATAATGTCAAGAGGCTAAAAGTAATACGAAATTGTATTTTTTTAATTCTTTAAATTAAAGAAAATCACTCTCATCATTTCGATATAGTTAAGGCAGAAATTAATGAAAAAATCACGTCTCTCGATGATGAATCGAATCACAGTCGTCCGCTTACAGGACGGGTGCTCTACGATTGAACTACCACTTCTTTAAGTACGTCATAAATTTTAGAATTCTTGATAGCTAAATGGTAGAACCTGATGGGCAGACAACTGGGGTTTTGTTCCTCACTGAATGGCATAATATTTTCATTAATTTCTGTCTTTGAATTAATTTTGTTTGTAAATTCTTAAAAGTATTAATTTTGTTAATTTTACATAATTTAGTTTCCCATAAAGAAGAATCACTAGCATTTTCCTTTCATAAAGAACATGATAGTATTCTAAAAAGTGGTTAAAAGTCAATGTATTATTTATGGAAATGTCTTAAATAGTTACCAATTTAATATAAAAAAAAAACAAATTTGTTTTTTACACCCTCGACTGTGCTTTCTGCATCATTTTTGTTCCTCTGTTAATGAAGTGTTTTTTGTTAGATACTTATCTATCTTGTGTATTATAATACCAATTAGTATTTCACAAATTGCAGATAAGCATGTATTCGGTCCATTGTTTACTGGATTTTTTTTGTATCTCGATGTATTATTGTTATTAAGTTTTGTACATCTCTATCAGGTGTACCGGAAAGTCATTACCGGTTTTCCTAACAGGTGTCGTTAGGCTTAAGTACGCAATTTTATGATTTGACACATATATCATTTTATTCTACTGACATCAAGCTTCAAAGCCATACATGTTATATTTTGCGAAAGTACTACTTTCATAGATTTATACTTCTTTGAAAATGTCAAGTTTCGTGCCTGAAAAAGTGCATTTACGGCAGATGCGTTTAGAGGTGTGGTTTCGACATTTCAAAAGTGGTGATTTCGTTGTGCCAGGCAAAGAACGTTGTGATTGACCGAAAAAGTTTGAAGATGCGAAAGTGCAGGAGTTTTTGGATGAAGACTCAACCCAAACTCAAAAACAATTGGCAGAAGTGTTAAATGTGGTACAAGTACCGATTAGCGACCGATTACGAGCAATGGGAGAAATCCAAAAGATGGGAAAATGCGTGCCACATCAATTGAATGATACGCAAATGGAAAATTGAAAAATCGTCTGCGAAATGCTGCTTCAAAGATATGATCGGAAGTAATTTCTGCATCGAATAGTATCGGCTGATGAAAAATGGATTTATTTCGAAAACTGTAAGCGTAAAAGATCAAGTTATCACTTGGAGAAGCCGGTCCATCGACTCCGAATCGTTTTGGCCGTAAGACAATGCCCTGTGTTTGGTGGGGCCAGAGTGGCATGGTGTATTACGAACTGTCGAAACTGGTGAAACAGTTATTACTGATCGCTACCGACAACAAATTATCAATTCGAACCATGCATTGATAGAAAAATGTCCAGAATGGGCCCGAAGATACGACAAAGCGATTTTACAACACGAAAACGAGCCGTCTCATACAGCAAAACCGGTCAAGAAGGGTTGAAAGCACTCGAATGGGACATAATATCGTATCCGCCGTACTCTCCAGACCTTGCCCCGTTCGACTGCCACCTTTTCGCATCAATGGGATACTTGCTTGCAGAGCAACACCAATTTCGAAGACGTTAGAAAATGATGAATGAAATTGATGAATGGTTTTGTTCAAAGGACAAACAATTTTTTTGGGATAGCATCCATAAATTACCTGAAAGACGGGAAAGATGTGTAGAATCAAATATCCAACACTTTGGACAAATAAATTTTTTCATTTTCTTGAAAATTATGTAGTTTTTTTACGAAAAAAACGGTAATGATTTTCAGGTACACTTGGTATAATCATTGACACAGCATTGGTCTTTTGCTACTCTCTTAAGCAATGTCGCCTTTATACAGTGTGTATCAGCCAAATGGAATAAATTCGATAATAATTAAATGGAAGGGTGTTAGAAAAAACGCTCGGACACGTCGATTGGGATTTTTAGTTGCGTATTTTTTTAAATAAAAAGTTTATAAACAGGGTGTGTCATGTAAAAGTGGTCAATACCAACTTTCTTATTTTAAATGCAATACCCTGTCAAATATTAAATTTTTGGATTCTTTAGAAAATTCCAGACATATTTCATGTACAATGTCCAATACCCATCTTCGACTGTTTCGGAAATATTAAATGTTTTCAGATTAATAATTTTGTTTACAATTAAAATAAGATTTTCACATAATAGTTTGTTTACCGAACTATTAAGTGAAAATCTTTAATCGTACTTGTACTTCGTTTTAAAATACCTTGCCTTAGTGTTGTCAGTGTCATAGTGTTGTCAGTGTTATAACTGTTTGAATTTCGTTAACTACATTTCAGCAAAATGGTTCATTTAACAGAAATGCACAAAATAACAATTCTGCAGATGATTGGTTATGGAGATAACACATGGACACAAATGGAAGTTGCTCACTTATTTCATGAGAAATTTCCAAATTTGCCGCCTATATCCCAAGGAACAATTAGTAAAATAGAAAAGCAGTTTCGCGAGTTTGGACATGTAAGGCAAATAAAAAAAGCAGCTGCGTATGCAGTAAGTAATGATACCAAACTGGATATTGTGCTTGAGTTTGAAGAAAACCCGCATACTTCTAGTAGACAAGCAGCGTCAATGTTCGATATTTGCCATTCATCGATTACGACTTTGATAGGAAAACGTATTTTTGTGAACAAATTATGACAATGTTAGATAACAATGTGATCCAATTAGAACATATTTTATTTTCTGATGCGTGCACCTTTACGCTTCACGGTCATGCTAATCGTCAAAATTGCCGCTATTGGTCCAGGGAAAATCCTCACTGGATGAGGGAAGAACATACGCAATACCCTGAGAAGGTTAATGTTTGGGCAGGAATTGTTGGAGATCATATCGTAGGTCCTTTTTTCATTGATGGAAATTTGAATGGCGACAATTATTTAGCATTGCTTCAAAATAATCTCGTGCCAGCTTTGACAAACTTATATCCTGATCTAGCAAACCCACAAGTTCCAGCAAATACGATGTGGTTCCAGCAAGATAGAGCACCACCCCATTACCAAATCAATGTCTGGCAGTACCTCAACCAAATATTCCCGAATCGGTGGATAGGTAGGCGAGGATCGATGGAATGGCCAGCACGATCCCCTGATCTAACGCCATTAGACTTCTTCTTATGGGGATATGTCAAGAGTATAGTATACAAAACTAAACCCCTCGACTTAGTTGACTTAAGAAGACGAATAATAGTTGCGATTAGATCGGTCACACCTGAGATGTTGAGCAACGTTAGAAAAAATTTTTATTTAAGATTAGGATGTTGTCAAGACGTTTGCGGCGAACATTTTGAACATCTCCTATAGTGACATTAATGTTTTTCTTGTTATTTTTTACATTATCAAAAATTTTTCAAATTAATCTGAAAACATTTAATATTTCCGAAACAGTCGAAGATAGGTATAGGACATTGTACATGAAATATGTCTGGAATTTTCTAAAGAATCAAAAAATTTAATATTTGATAGGGTATTGCATTTAAAATAAGAAAGTTGGTATTGACCACTTTTACATGACACACCCTGTTTATAAACTTTTTATTTAAAAAAATACGCAACTAAAAATCCCAATCGACGTGTCCGAGCGTTTTTTCTAACACCCTTCCATTTAATTATTATCGAATTTATTCCATTTGGCTGATATACACTGTATGTTACGGATAACACTGGAATGATTTCGAGTTTGCTTTTGTATTATATTATTTACACTTAAATAATTAAAAATAATTATATAAAACTGATTCTTTTGATAGTTCGAAGAATGTGAACGTGGACTTGCATTGTTCCTTGACAGTGAAATCTTGATATTTCACAATTCGCAACACCTTTCCAATCTTTCAAATACGAATAAATTAATGCACAAGATAAATATCAATCTTCGTAACGGCGATAAAGATTACCAAAACCGAAATTCATTTGCAGTTTTGTAATCGAATATTAATCGAAGAAACAGCCTTGTTCGAAAGTTGTAAATTGCTAAAATGCGCGGGTTTTGAAATCGAAACGTTACGCAACGGACTTCTTGTTTTCTTTTTTTATTAATGTTGTGGAAGATAATTAGCGGCAAATTGTGTTCTGTTATTGTCTTGTTCGATTGTATCTTCTCTTTGTATGGCAGAGGTGTGCATAGGAAGTTGTTACGGTGATAAAAATAACAGTATTTCTTTATGTTGTTCAATTGTCAGAATTTATACAGACGTCATACATAACGTGCAGTAAGTATACAATTACTATCCGTAACAGGCCATGCATAATCGATTGATACGAATAAAGGAAAACAATACGATTGTTGTTTTTAAGTAGTAAAAACATTTAGAGTGTGTGTTTATTAGAAATTATGAGCTTTTTATTGCAAATTTGATTTTGTCAACTCGAATTATCCTTGACGAACTACGTTTATTTGTATGGCGTGGAAACTTCTATTTAATTACTATACGAATGTTCATTGAGCTTTAAATTGAAATGGAATCATAGTTAGCCAAATTTACATACGAATGAAGAACATAAGATAAGAATAAGAAGATAGAAAGATAAGTTAAAGAAATTATTCACTCACGAGAATGGAGAAAAATGTTTAATCTCAAGAATCTGCACAT